>BLKR01001568.1:0-112500 GCA_011170035.1 Teleogryllus occipitalis
ACAGCTCTTATTATAGTCATCCTTTGTAATAAGTGTTAGGCTCAGATATATTCTTATTTTTTGTTACTGTTAGTTCTACAAATAACTAAAGTAATTACTGTAGTTACTTTAAATTGTTTTATTATTTTCATTTACTTCAGACACTAAATAAGTATTAATTTTAGAGATTTTCACTTATCCTTTTTGGTAGTGATCCTGGAATAATGCAATTCATTCACACATGTCAATTTTCTTAGTTCCAATGTTCACTATTTTCCTGTTCTTTTCAAGTCACGTTGCTTGAGTAGCACTGATGATCAAGTAAACGCCTCGAAACATGTATGCCGGAAAGTAAGATCTGTATTTAGTGTAAATACATTTTTATTGTGGAAGATTACTTCTTTTTACCTATTTACGTGTATTTCCACAAGATGTCTGCAGGAACCACCGAATTTATGATATAGTATAATATATGACAATATAAATTTACGCAAGAATTTTCTGAGGATTCTATATTTGTCAATAAGACTGACACTATAACGAAAAATACGCAACTCCATGCTGTCTGTAATCGACATATGATATTTGTTCGAAACGTCAAAAACTGAAATAAATTGTTAAAAAATACTACTGAGTCTGTTTTAATAAGGTCAAAAAATATTGCAATAAAATAAATAATAAATCAAACGTAAATATATTCATTAAAAATTAAGATGTTGTGACTTCCAAGCTCCGTCGCAAGATTGTTCGTGCGTAACGTCACTACCTTGCGGAGGCGCTAAAACTCAAATTGCGGGATGCCGTGTGCCTTTCCAGGCCGTCGGGAACCGTCCTGCGTTTGGGGTGGGCAGAGCTGATTCCGACGCATTGCTATGCACTAATTCTCGCTCCTTCAGTCTCGCGGTTTTGAGAGTACCTATACTGTGTAACCACTTACAAACCATGCACATGTATTTGTTTTAGATTTGTCATTTCTTAATTCATCGCCTGTCTTTTGGTTTTGTTAGTCAATGTTTAAAGGAAATCAGAATGTCGTTTGCTGTAATGTATGATTGAACCAAAAATAGGAAATTTAAGGTCTGGAGAAAGGTAGTTTATGACATATTTATAGAGTCAATGTTATATTTTACGATATTTCCTTCATATCACATTAACTGTATTTTCGAAATGCGTGACTGCTCTGAAAAATTTCATAAAATTATTTACCAATAAATCCTAAGGATTTGCATTGGGACATTATTTTAGTCGGCAATGTTCTACTAAATTCACAAACTGACAGCTCAGAAGTTTATATCTATCTCATAATAGCGGAAATGGAAAGTGTGACTTGGACCCTTTCTAAAGCTAGGCAAAATTTTTAAATAGCAACACTATAGACTACACAATCCGAAAGACTGCCTCACGCTCCCTGAATTCCGAAAGCATTCAACATAATCCTTCCTGCAAATCAGTGTCTCCTTCTCTCACTCACCAGTCCAAAGACGATGCACGCGAGCTGCAGAACGTCGGTATACGTGACGCTGTAAAGGCCACCCACCATGGTGTACGAGGCGGCAAAAATTGCGCTAACGATTACAGACGTCGTGGAATCCAAGCCCAAGATCACCACAAGCGACGAACCTACGACAGAAATTATTTTTATAATTCAGTAAGAACTACCAGCCTATCATCTATCTATTCAAAGAGTTTCTGTTATAATAGAAGACGAATAAAATGACTCAAATAGCGCTGTAATAGAACAAAAACCAATTGCTAAACTCCCTCCCTTCACTCTCACAATTTTAGTTTTTGATTAAGTCATAATTGAGAAAGTCCGTCAACCAAAAATTAGAGGTGCTACAACAGCACATTCTTTCTTGGTTATTTTTAACATTTGCTATTTTCAAAATTCAGAAATTTCAACAAAAATTACATCTGCACGCTTTCTTAAGGGTACTTTGCTCTATCTATCGAAAAAAATTAAAGAAAAAATTTGAATCTGTTTCGAGGATTTTTTTATAAATTGCAATAAATTCAATCAGAAATTACGTGACAACTACGGGTTTTTGTTTTCAAAAAATTGCACGTGATCTTTTTTAAAATCTGATTTTTTAGAACAGATTTCATTTCAGACAAAAATCTCTAACACTGATATAGTATTTTTGTAATACTATTTTTTGCAACTTTCTAAAATATTAATTTAAGGCAATAGCAATATATAAGGATCTAAGGAAAGAACTAGTCGTTTTACCGTTCTTTGATAAGTATACCGGAAGGAAATTAAACGAAAACATCTGGAGTCATTTTTGAGAAAATAATGTTTAAAAATTACCTATATTCCCTGCGAAATTACGCGAAAACTCATGTCTTCGAAAACTTATTTATCGATTATTTAAAAGTTCTATCTTCAAAATTGTAGTTGTTGGAAGATGCCGAAAAAATTGTGAACTTTTGCCATTTTCGAAATATCAGGGATTTCAACGAAAATGAGACCTGCTCCAATTTTAAGCGTCTTTTATACCGTCAGTCATCAGTCATCCTCAGCAGGTGCCGGTGATTTTTCCCTGGTGACGTAATCCGGCGTGGGGTTTTCCCCAACCAGCATCTCTCACCAGCGGGGCACCGCCCCCGACTGGTCTCCAGATGTGTGTAGTGCACGTAATTGTATGCTTAAGAAAGGAGTGAGGATAGAACAAGGAAGAGGAAGGAAAGATCGCGGTAGTCCGTTGCCCGTTTGTTATGGTCCAGCTTCGGTATTCGCCTGGTGTAGAACGAAGAAACCACGGAAAACTACCGCTAAGATCAGCCGACTGCTAGAATTCTCCTCCAGTCAGTGTCTGAATTCGACCAAGCTCTGCAGACAATGTCGAAAATCCTACCACGGTCGGGACCTGAATCCCAGGACCTACCGGTCGGAGGCACAGCAGTAACATCAGTTGATGCCTTGAGCTACTTAAGCCGGTATTTTCAGATTGAGAAAAGAATACATCTGACGCAATGTTGCCATCGTAGCTACCAGTCAATCCACTTACCCAGGGCGTTGAAGATGGCGCCTACCCAGAAGAGGTCTCCGCACAGGGCTGGCACGAACATGAGGCCGCCGACCCGGTTGCCGTACTTGCGCTGGAACGGGTCCAGCATCGTCACGTACTCCGCACGACGCATCTGCTTCACGAACAGCAGCACCCCTGCGCGGAGTCACCATATGAGAAAACACAAACTCTTATAAATTTCAGAAAACAAAAAAATATTTGCAGAAACTAATCAAATACACGCGGAAGATTGTGCACTGGGAAAAGAAAGAGTAAAATACACTGGAAAAATTAATTTAATCCAAATATTATTCCATCTCAATAATAACTATTGGTCTGTGGCACATTTTTAATTCATCTTGTTGCTATGGCAACGAATGCTGTTGAATGTGGTTCAGATAAATTGATATAGCGTTGCCAAACACATTATTCACCATATATGAGTGAATCCATGTACGTAAGTAATATATACGATATTCGAATGCATAAGTATGCAATCAAATTTACTTAGGATACCCACTTCACAATTATGTGTAGGTAAACTACGTATGTTTCAAGTTTGGTGATGATAGATTTGTACATGATAAGTGTAATATTAGAAATACGAGTTCTTCAATAACAATTTATTTTTGATAATTAAACGTAACCGTCACAAGTAATACGATAAAATATATGCTACGCTGGAGTCCGGCAGTTTACCAATTGACGGTGTCAGCACGAGGAATTGTTTTTTGCAACGGTTCTCAACATAACGTAGATATCGCAACGGGGGTACAAGCGGGATGCATCTGCCTCTTTTTCTTGAGTGGGTTGTCCAGCTTATACAAATAATCACGTCAATTCAATTATGGCAAAAAAGTTATTATTACTACAACAATAAAGAATTGACTCTCCGAGTTTTCTTTCTGCATGCACCCATCTATAAACAGACGTGACAATACCTCTGCTCCTCAAAGAGTGCATTGAATGGGGGAGCAGAAACTTTTTTTTCTCGCGAGAAAGGTAAAATATATCAATTTAGCAGCGCTAAATTGCTAGTAATAGACTTACCGTAGTCTGTTCTCTTTCATTGGCTATCGTAAGTCTAATCGAAAGTAGCAGAAACACCAGTGACGGGCGTTATTTTGCCTGCGGTAGAAAGTGTACAAAATGTAGTAGAATAGAAAAATTTGTTTTGTGAAGTCACCAAGACAATGATTTGTCACAAAATTTTCTATCGACTAGTTGTTCACCCGGGTGCTGCATTGTCGTGCTGCTATGCCTTAAGGAAACCATATTTAAATATTTCGTTAATCTCACTGACGTCCTGCTACTTACGAAATCACTGGGCAGTTGCCCGCCATTTATCTACAGATTTCACCATTATTATCTATCGCAGAGTCCATTTCTAGGTAATTTACTGAAGAAAATGGCAGTAAAAGATACCTTTGCATGTCGTGACATTGACATCTCCTTATTAACACCTCTTTGCGACACTGCCATTGTAAATTCGCTGTAGTGTAAAACCGGTATAGATTTGTCTTCATACAAACGTGGGTTACAGTGTAGTGATAAGTGGAGAACATCCTGCAGGCATGTGTTGCTCCTCAAGGAAGACTTAGAAACATTTAAAAGTGGGAAGATTCTGGGTCACGCTCCGCAAGTCAGTCAGAAGATTGTTTACACACACATATCTGATAGCCATATTTGATCTTGATAGTCATATTTGTAGCCTATCGAATATCGGGGTCACCTGGGACGCCATCTTAAGCAGAGTTGCCAACTTGACTTACCGAAGAGCAGACTGAGACTGTAGCCAACCGGCACCTGGCACCACACCAGGCCCGTCGAGAATAAGGCCTCCGCTGTGCCATTGATGTAGCCACCTCCAACCCACGTGGCTGCAACACGCAACAGAAAAGTTTGAGAAGTGGTAGTTCCATTATAAATAGAAATAAACGTTCTAAAAGATTACTACACGTATCATGACACAAATTTCTTTGCAAACTAGACTCTTATGAAGAGGAACACCCTTGATCAGAACAACATACCATCGGTTGTAGCATTCCACAGAACTATTTAAGGTCGACTTGCGGGGATATAATTATGGATATAGGGTTGAAGAGACCAGGATTTCGATAACGCTCCCGCTGCGGACCAGGATTTCAAACTCGCTTTTCGCTCCCCTGTCTTGAGCTAGGTCTGCGATCTGAGATCCGGGATGAGAAGTACTACTCGCGCAATTTTTCTTGAACGATGACCTTGCTTCCCCCTCCCTTGAACAATAAACAGTTGAAGGCAAAAGCTCGCAGTGAGCACTGATGACAACATGCCAAGCATTAAAACTTGGTAGACGCGAAACAAAAATTAGTCAGAGCTAGTTGCTTTCATAGTCGAGAACGTCTGTTCAGCTTCATTACCTAAAGAAATGTCTGAGGCAGATCCAGGACCTTCAAGGGAGGCATCTAAATCTCCTATCTACTGTCCCTGCTGTTGCCTACCCAGAGCGATGACCTAGTCGCACACATAGCAGGTTTGACTTTGATTTTCGAGAGGTTGTCATTACTGTAAATACTCTAGTGGCCGACTTTGTAACTAATACCCCCACTTCGCCCGCATTTCTTCAATCTATCGTTCAAGAAAAGTTGCGCGAGTAGTACTAGATTAGAGGTTTGCGATGTGAAGTCCAGCGTATGAGCTCTAAAATTTGTGGTTCAAGATTTAAGTACTGGAAAGTTTCTTCCGGGGTCCGACGAGGGATTGATTGATTGATTGATTTTTTCGTGTTTCCGGGCGCGTCAACTGCTTCGGTCATTAGTCCCGTTAGTGTAGTGCATGTTTTTTCTCGGGAGATGGCAATGATCTTCCCCCACTGGATAGCAAGATCCGGCGCCGACCTACCGTCGGCTAGTGGGGTTTCCCCCTAACCAGGACTCTCCCACCAGCGGGGCACCGCCCCAGCCGGGACAAGCTCTAAGCTCCCGACCGATCTCCCGGAATATGTGGAAGTGTAGTGCATGTTAGTGTGTGTGTGTGTGTAAGGGGAGAGGATAGGACAAGGAAGAGGAAGGAATGATCGCCCGCGGTCCGTGGCCAGTTTGGTAGGGTACTGCTCCGGCATTCGCCTGGTGTTGATCGGAGAAACCACGGAAAACTACCGATCAGAGCAGCCGGCCGCTAGAATTCTCCTCTAGACAGCGACTGAATTCGACCTAGCTGAAAAGCTAGTGTCGAAAATCCTGCCGCCGAGGGGAGTGGGAACCTAGGACCTCCCGGTCAGAAGCGCTGCAGTGACATCAGTTGATGCACTGAGCTACCGCTACCGGTCCGACGAAGGAGATCTGAGCGAGTGCGGGGAGCGAGAAGCGACATGTATGAAGAGCGAGATGTGGAGCTCGGGTTTCGCGGACGGGCCTAGGCGCTCTGGATTTGGCTCTTTGGGTGTGGCGAATGGGACCCACCAATCATGGTGATCACGCCAACCGTTAGGCCGAGGCTGCGGCCCGCCAGCATCACCTCCTCCTCGCCGCTGTTCTTCTGCTTGGTGCCTGCCCAGATGCCCACGCCCAGCACCGCCACGTAGAACACCAGGATGCCCACCACGCCCTCCACGTACACGGCCATGGCGCCCTCGGTGCCCAAGGGCCCTTCCCTGCGAACACCACAAACATTTCATATCATCACTCGAATCATTCTCACTATTATAACTACATTCCCTATTACTTTCTCACCCTTAAGAAGGTACTTCGTAAGAAGAAAAAGTTATGTAAACGTACGCTAGAAAACGGCGGATTTTCGGCAGAAAAACTTATTGCCGAGCCCTGGTAACGAAAAAGTGGATAAATCCTTTCGTTAAATATATAAAAAGTCGTCTAACACGTGGGGTATCCAGAATCCATGTTTTCTGGGTTCTTGATATCGAAAAATCGATTGACAGCAAAACGTCAGTATGTCCGTCGATCTGTGTGTCAGTCCGTCTGTGGCCGTCGCTAGCGCCTAAACTATTAAGCCGATTTTCTTCCAAATTGATATTGCCCAATCGATCTGAATGAACACGAATCTTCGGAATTTTCAAATGGATACTTTCATTTTTGAGGGTACTTTACACGAAGGCTCAAAAACATTTTCCAAATTTTCTCAAAAAAGGTACCAAATTGTTTGCTCAAAATTTGTCTTTGTATTCCGTAAAGGACGCTCCGTTTTTTTTATTTAAATTTTATCCACGGATAGAAGAAGGGATGCTTAAACAAATGTCGCGGGCTCTATATTCGTTGAACTCTCTGAATTCTACAAATTTGCAGATTTAGAAATAATGTGTGAAAGAAGGTGCTGTTGTAGCACCATTGCTTTTAATTATAATTATTTTGGAAATGAAACATTTCGAAAAAGTTCCGCAAAGGCTGTCCCTTTCAAAACTCTCCCAAGTCGTGAATGCGCTTTGATGATAATAAGAGCCTTTAAGTTCAGGCATTTATGTCACCTAAAATAAAATTTTTAAAAGTATATTTGTAAAAAATTAATAATTAAATTTATTCACATTTTTATTCTATGTCTAAAATTTATTACGAGGAAGGAAACTATCGGCCGCACTCACGTGGAAGGAAACTATCTTTTCTTGATTGCACATGAACAGTCGGTATAATGACTGGCAATTTATTTTACCGGCGACGCTGTCTCTATGAAATGCTATTGTGGACTCCCTTTTGAATCTTATCAGTGAAAACGAAGTTATAGATCACGTTCTTCTCACTTAGGTAATTGCCAGAAGGGAAGAGAGAACATGAAGGAACTGAAAAGGGTATACCACATACAGACAGCTCTTTTCCAGAAGAGATCCGAGGCCATACTCAACCATACGATGAGATTCCTCGTGACTAAACAAGTCTGTCAGCATCACTGATAAATATCAAAAATCTTCACTGCTATCATCTTCGTTTCCCTTTTGGATTTTAACACAATCTAACCCTGGAGCCTTCGCGTCCACAGCATGACAATACACGACCGAGCCTTCATGTTGTCCAGGCTTGAAGGTATGTTTCTAGCTTTATTGAGATCAGTGCTAGGAGGGGGAAAGGGAAAATAATGACGAAAAAGGAAGAAAAAGGCACAAATAAGACAAAATGCCAAAAATAGGCAATAAGGCAAAATCTACTAAAACAACTCCAGAAATACAATTATGTGATTCCTTTTGTTAAAAGTCATAAAATCATAACAACAATAAAAGAGAGTTCTGCAAAATTTCCGGGCTCTAATGACAGGACATCAATGCCTTGGAGAGATGCTTCTGTGAAATTTTCGTGAAAAACAGAAATACTCAGAATGCACGTAACCTTTACCAACATTCGACTGCCAAGGTCGCTTAGAATTGAACATTTTTCTCATCAAGAATATGGGAATATGTTTACGAGTCTTATCGTACAGCAGTTCTTAAGGAGAGATACGGGAACAGTAAATACGATTTACAAATCGCATTAAAGTGTTTTAGGCCTTAAATGGGTTGTTATTTTTGACACCCAAAGAGAGCATATCTCTTAGTCTGAAGGGTAGTGAACCTCAAGAAAGGCCAGCGAGATGGCCGCAACTCAGTCAATTTTAAGGGTACATGTGGAATCGAACACTTGTATATCCTTCAAATGTTTACTACATAACGATTTACAACTTTAAAAACAAATATAGAAAACATAGAGTTCCAAAAGAAAAGGTAGAAAAAATATTGTTTGACTTCTCTAAAGCAGGCGCAGAAGATATTGGAAAATAGAACAAAGAAGACGAGCGATAACGCCATGTCTAAAGTTTAGAAATATGAAACAGTAATAATAACAAACGACAACCCGCGCAAACAGGGAATTGCGCGATTTCTTTATTATACATCCCAATACCTTCTCACACGCAGTGAAGGCAACTTAAGAATAAAAAAAAAAAATTTTAGCATTCACTCATGGAAACTAGTTCATCCACACAATATATTAATTTGAAAATTGACTTTGCTGTAAGCGTACGCAAAAGTAAATAAAAACACTGTGTATAACTTAAATGTGTGTTAAACTAAACCCTAGAGCATCATGAATCAATGTGTGCATATTGTGAATGATCTCAAAACTATAGCCTAGATGAAAATTTGCATGAATTCGTATTAAATAAAGTACTGAACTCGTACAAAAGCATCTTTGGCATACGGTACCTCATTTCAAAATATCTAACTTTACTTCTGTCGTCGTTTCATTCTGAAAACACTTCACTCGTACGACAAAAACTCGCTTTTCGAGCTAGTTACGGAAATATTTATTATTTTCTCGCTACGGAGTAAAGAACAAGTTATGTAAGGCTGCGCGAAAAACAACGGCCAATTTTCGGCAGAAAAGCTCTTATTAAAGGGTCTGGTAACGAAGAAGGGGATAAATCCAGTTGCTAAATTTAAGAGAAAATCCTCTATCACATGGTGTAGCCAGAATCCACGTGTTGTGGATGATTGTGATTTTTCGAAAAATTGCAAAAGTTCGACTTTTTTTCGGAGTCTTCCTACAAATAAAATATTAAAGGTAGAGATTTTTTCCCTTAATGAAATGTACTCCTTGAAGATAGATTTTGAAATAAGATCATGTACAATGTTTCAAAAATTTGAGTACTTTTCGCGTAGTTTTGCGTGAAAATACGGGCGAGAAAGTGCGTGCTGTTTTAGCCCCACTAGCTTTTGTATACTATCAACACACATTTCAACGTTCTTGTACTAAATCGTTCATAAATTGGTATTTTACGGCTGAAATTGGCATGTGATAGATTTTTCTGCACACATAATGAAGTCATGGTTGGCGGTATTGTCACGTGACGTAATTGTTCTCACGACCATGAAATACCATCAAATCACTCTCATCATTCGTATTAATAGCAAACTAAACGAGTGCTCACAATATTAGCACCTAGGACACAAATTATACGTTATTTATGTCACGTTCCTCAATCAATTACTATAATACACTAACCGTAGGAACCCGAGGATAATTAGATGTGATAAACCAATCTGCAGTGAAATGTAGTTCTACAAGTACAACAGCCTCACCGATAATACTATATTTCTTTCTTCTATTTCACGCAATATACGGAATGAATTGCATGCAATACTTGCAAAATGTTAATTATTTACTTGTAACAATTCTTATATTGTACCTAACTTTGGAAGTTTCGTGACAACACTTATCAGCCGTCATTTGTTAATTAGTTTCCAAGACCAACTTGAATAGTTGTCCTTTTTTTCTTTATTTTAAATCGCTCTGCAACTACATGGTCATAAGTGATCAAAACATGTTTTGCAATTATACATTATATGTCAATTTAGACATTTAATTATATAACAGATTTGATGACGTTGTCTTTTTACAAGTCAAATCATTCACAAACAGACACATATATAACAAGCATTTTAATTTTTTTTTATTTTTACAAAAAAAATACTACATTTTTTTTCAATTTTGCAGCACATAAATATTCGATAATATTTAATAATAGTAAATAGTTGTCCTTGTTTCGTTTTGAGGTGAAAATTGCAATCGATCTGTGTATTTATTCGTCACTCGGTAAATTAGCAAGCAACTCATCCACACTACTCGTAATTCGGCGAGCGGTTGCTCGCCACTCGCAGAACTACGTGAAGTCGCTTTTGGGGGAGCACGAAATATTCGTCACTCGGCAAATAGCAAGCAACTCATCCACACTACTCGTAATTCGGCGAGCGGTTGCTCGCCACTCGTCAAACTACGTGAAGTCGCCTTTAGGGCGAATACGAAAAATTCGTCATTAAATAGCAAGCAACTCATCCACACTACTCGGGATTCGGCGAGCGGTTGCTCGCCACTCGCAGAACTACGTGAAGTCGCTTTTGGGGGAGCACGAAATATTCGTCACTCGGCAAATAGCAAGCAACTCATCCACACTACTCGTAATTCGGCGAGCGGTTGCTCGCCACTCGTCAAACTACGTGAAGTCGCCTTTAGGGCGAATACGAAAAATTCGTCATTAAATAGCAAGCAACTCATCCACACTACTCAGGATTCGGCGAGCGGTTGCTCGCTAATCGCAGAACTATGTGAAGTCGCTTTTGGGGCGAGCAGGAAATATTCGTCACTCGGCAAATAGCAAGCAACTCATCCACACTACTCGTAATTCGGCGAGCGGTTGCTCGCTACTCTCCGAATGACAAATGTGTGGATACGCCTTTAGATTCGCGTTGGGAGGGCAAGGCCTAGAGACTCCGAAGCGCGCGTGGGACGGCACCGCTATTTGCCCGCCAAGGCCTCTGGCAAGCGATAATGACGACGATAGACCCGCACCCGTAGCAACGTCCGTTTTATTCTGTACGTTTACGTAAACCCAAAATTATAGGGATGCATTACCAGCGATGACCTTGCGTGATACGCGATAACAACACAAAGAAACTGACGATGTAGCTTGAATAATCAACTATACACTAAATACCTTGAGAATAGTATGAAATATGTATTTCAAGGCATGTAGTATTAATTTAACGTTGGATGAGCGTCAAAATAAATAAGTTTTGTATTTACTCTCAAGTGGAATACATTTTTAATTCATTGCAAACGTGTACTGTGAACTATGTAAACAGTTATGTAGTTCATTTAAAAGTTTGGAGGAGCTTGCAATTTTCTTTTTTTATTCAGAAATTTAAAATACATGGTAATATAGTTGTTTGTATTGTCTTCACAACACTTCATCATTTAAGACAGACATGTCAAGGTCGCTGGTAAGGTAACAAGCTTACTAGAATTCGTAGGCACTTCGTTCAAATAAATTGGCACGAGATTTAAAAGTAAGGGTTGTACAAATTGCTCTTAACTAGCAGTACATTATTGGATATCTGGCCCATGACAGTTTATGGAAGAAGTTACTTGCCAGTTATTGTCACAAATTGAGCCATATTAATTCTCATTTTCTGTTTAAAGTAAAGAAATGATTCATTAAAATGAAATAATACATCAATCAGATTTCAAATTCTCAATTGGGAGTGAAATTAAATATTTTGAATCAAAAGTATCTTGATTTTGTAATCGTGTTTACTTAAGAGTGGTATAAAAGCATGAACTTTCTAGGTTCAGGTTAAGAGGTTTAACAGACAAGTATTCTTGTCTGTTTAATGCGCTGTCCGTCAGTAAGCAAGAATTTTTAACTTAGAGACCTGTTAATTTATTTCACATTATTACTAAATACAATAAATAATATAATGATTTAAAAACACAACACAAAACAAAAATAAGGCATGAATACACTCCATTCAAACATATTCCTGTCATTTAGCAAAGATGTTTATATAAGAGAGACTTTAGTAACAAAATAAACATCAAATAGTAATAAGTAGTGAAGAATATAAACATAATACATTTTTCGATTATTTGTCAGAAAAAAACTGGCTAACATATTTTCGTATGAAGCCACTATTCACCCGCCGTTTCATCTTCCGTGCCTACATCCCTTTCTGGTTTTAGGAGGGGGCCTTAGAGCGGTGTCAGGGGAAGTTGCCCGTGCCTGCAGAAGCGCCGGGTTTCCCAGGCGGGCAAGTAAGTAGCCCGTTTGGGCGCGGCTTGAGCTAGGAACCTAGAATACGCATGCTGCTAGAATACGCATGCATGATGCCTGATCTAGGAAGTAACAGCTTCCACGAAACTATTATATTAGACTTCACATCATTAAACAAACTAAACATTTGTATGTTTATCTCGATAAGGCAGATATTACTTATGACTTCTCTTCTTTGTAACCTATTCATTCTAAAACATGAACGATCAGAAATATCTTTCGAGTGAATATTTATTGCACCCTTTGGCAGATGTACTCTTAGATTGACATTTGGAATAATTAAATATTAAGATTTATGAATACAACAATGAAGCACAATTAAAAACAAAACAGGTAATGTCGATATCTGGAGATAGGTCTACTCTAATTACAGTCCAGATCTGTCTTTGAGCTAGTTTTTGAAATACAGTTTGGGTTTAGTAAACATTTGCCCATGCCACCGTTACAATTATGCAGCGAGAGCTGAAAAGAGAATTTATTGTGTAGGCTCTACTGCAGCATGCAAATAACCAATAAAAAATCAAATAAGTTTTTATTTTTCCAAAAAACACAAAAACTAGGGATTTCTGGTGCCTGGCATCCTACGTCCCATTACCTAAACAATATTTCCGAAAAATCCATCCGTCTTACGCAGAAGAACGATAACACAGGATTTTTCGCAAATTCCTGTTTCACTATTACGATGTGTATATTCATAATTAGAATAACGTCCGAGGATTATCTAGATTACATGAATAATGTTCAGAGTGCCTAAAAATGCCGTCTCCTGTATGAGACTAAAAATATTTATTTCAGTATTACAGCCAAAACATGCCCATTTCATTACTACAGCCTAAAAATACCTATTTCTGCATTCCAATCTAAAAATGCTTATTCGTTTGTTTCCCCGTCCCTGTTTCTATGTCTAAAAAGGTTTTTTAAATAATTTCATGTTTGATCTTTTTAAATGCCCTTGGCTATTTACAATCTTCTTTCATAGTCGAATCATTTCAAGGAGATGTATGTAAATCTTCATTTTAGGGCTCGTTTTACAAGACCTTGATAATCTTTAGGGCTGATTCACAGTGGTATTGTAATTTTCTTAACCTTTTAAACCAATGATACTAATGTAATTTTAATAATCATACTAAAATACTTCGAAGAGGGTTATTCATTTTTTATTCCCACAATTTATGTCACGCATGCAACCTTGCTCACGACATCAAACGTTACAAGGAAGCTTTCAACATCTTGCTGTTACTAGTGAGGGATTTACAGGTCTGAAAGGCGATCATTGCGAGCACTTTGCTCAACAACGAGACAATTTGCGAAAATAGTCAGTACTAGCAACTAAGCCGGACACATGCCACTGCATGACAGTCCAAAGGTAGTAGTTTGACTTGTCCAACTTTTCCCTAATTAGGAGTGTGGCTTTCTTTTTCGAAAAGTTTGTTAAGTTTTTTGCAATGACCGCTCGGTGACCTAAATGCGACTCCGTTACGCGAATTAACGAAAATTAAGGGTATGTATTCTCCGAAAATGTATGCTTTAAGCCATGTTCAGACGTTCGTCGACAAGACTGCTTGCATATTTTCTTATTTATTACAGATTGTGTGGTGATGAACAAAGTGCCCAATTCAAACATCAGAGACGATTAATCACTAGTCTTTCTAATGCTAATACATTTACATATTAGCTATCATTTACTAATATAATCAAGTATTATGTGATATACACTAAACACGTGTGGGTACACACTCGGTATATAATTTCTATTTCTTTTTATCTTCTACTTATTTAAAAAATTTTTTTTTTATCAGTTTACACTTCCCAAAAGTCGCGTATTCTCACATTCCTTAAAAAAAACATATTTATTTGCTGTAGCAAAATTAGTCCAGCAACAATGGTGAAGAAAATACACAGTACGAGTAATTACACAATACAAAGTTAATGGCATTTTGAAAATTGTGATTCTGATATCAATTTTGGGATTACATGCGATCAACGGATCGTGCAGATTAGCAAAGATCGTGCAGATACGAGTGTTATTTATAAATATCACATTAATACTTCCGCAACGAATATCTCAAAACGAGTAACCGAAAAGCATTTTTTTCTAGAACCATTTTTAACTGTTTCTGAAACAGCAGTCGCCTTCAGTGAATAATTCAACAATTCTCTGATCTGTCAAGTGCGTGGTGAAAAATATTGCGTTATGTTGAGTTACTATAAAGATCTTTGGTAGAAAGTGGCGATGTTTTGAGTATGTTGTCATAATGTATGCATTATCTTAATATTATTATATTTAGTTTGTTTGCTTTGTGTTATATTTACAGTGTACGCTATTTATTATTACTTGTCACTAAGAAAATCCATTAATAACTGTGAACCCACAGTTTCTTCACATGTCATTACACATGCGTCAACATATTTGTCTATTGTTCTGATAAAACAGATTGCAAATAAAAATATATTTTAAAAACGAAATGAAGTGTGTGACCCCGGTTGGGCCGAGAACCAGCGATGTAACGGAGAACGCAAAAAGAACAAGAAGAGCGACTGGGACGCCCGCCGCCGGGTTGCAAAAACAGGTTCCCGGTCGCTCCCTCGCGCGCTTGCAGAAGCCCAACGGGGAACCCCCGGAGGTGAAACTAGCGCGCGGTCTGACGCAGGTGAAGGGAAAGCCGCACCGCACGAGCCAAATTCTTGCGAACGACAAACCTGGTACGATCATCCTCGTGTTATGGAAATTCATTTGATGTCGCCGTGTGCAAAATGACAGAATCGCAGGAAGTGTAGGGCTTCTTAGAGAATGAAAATGTATTCCGGAATGAGTGGTTTGAATTGACATGGATGTTGACAATACCGTTTGCTCTCTGTTGCTGCCAAAACGTTCTGCTATTTTACGAATTTTAACTTACATCTGCAGCAGTTAACATTGTGAATTTGGAAAGATACAAATGAAAATTAGTAGTGCTAGAAAAGCACGTATTTTCTCGGCTGTACGTTCAAACAAAATGCCGCGATACGCAAATTTTAGAAAAATTGTACAAGACCTTATTTCGAAATGTTTCTTTCAGGAACAGATTTTATTAACGGAAGAATTCTCCTTCTTCATAATTGTTGTAGGAAGACGCCGAAAAAATTTTGAATTTTTGCTATTTTCGAAAAATCAAAGTTCTCAACGAAACTGAGACCTACACCATTCTCTTAAACGTGCTTTATACTATCCAATCACAAAATTTAATTAGAAACGATGGAGCCATTTTTATGAAAATTTTGAAAATGTCCCAGGAGTTTCATGTAAAGTACCCCCCAAATTTATAATCTCGATTTCAAATTGAAGGGACCGTGACATCAGCCAGATTGATTGGAGTGTATAAATTTTGGAGAAAATCGGATGAACTTTTTAGCCGCTAGCGTTGTACACAGGACTGAGGCCGGTCAGACGTTTTGCCGTCATTCGATTTTTCGGCATCAGGGTTTCACAAAACATGTATTCTGGTTTCACCACGTGTTAGAGATTTTTTTCTAAATTCAGCAACTGGGTTCATCTACTTTTTCGTTTTCAGGACCCTGTACTAAGAATTTTGCAGACGAAAATTCGTCGTTTTTTCGCGCAGCATTACATAACTTTCTATGGTATAAGCGGTAGCGAGAAAGTAAAAAGTTTATTTATTTATTTATTTTACGTCAAAAAACAGTTAAAACTGCGTATGACGTGCTATGGGGAGAAGTGAATTCTGTGCACATTTTCAAAATTCTGTGATCCCTACACTAAGTCATATACTACTTGAATTTTGAATGAAAAAAAAACAAACGAAAAAGTTATGGTCGTATCACTTCAACAGTAATTTTAATCATGTATTTCTACAAATATACAAAAGTGGTTTATTAGAGAATTTTAACATCATAAACATGCTCTCATGATGATCAACATCGCAATGATACAAGTTTCATTATGTTGCAACGCTTAATGTCCTTCACCAGACCCACTTTGTAATCCATGTCCTTCACCAGACCCACTTTGTTTGATTAAAATTTTATTATTCATACAATGACTCATGCAATTTGGTGAATCATGCAATTTAAATAATTCATGTTGACTGGGTACAATTTGATTTTTATTACCATTCTCACTTTAACATTGTTAGCATCATTTTTTTCATTTTCTGTTTTTCACACATGCTCTTGCACGATCTGTTCACGGACGTTGCACTTCCTCTTGGCATCCGTTTGATGGCACGGTTGCTGATATAAAGGCTAGTTGCGGTTGCGGATTCACTACGACCAGAACCGGATTTAAACGTAGAGGACAATTAAATGTATTTATAGAACAAGGATTTTAAGGAGAGGGTGCCAGGGTAATTCACATACTGGAAGTCCCCTAAAAGACATTTCGTTTTCTGCAAAGAGTCATGCTGTTTACGTGACATTAAGGAAATTTACATAAAACGTTTATTTGACCTACTGTTAACTCACAGCCATCACAATTGTCTTAATAGTTTGAACAAGACGTGCAATCATTTTGGTGTATTTATGTTCCACCTCTACAACTTATATAACTTTCTATACACTACACAAATATAGAAATAATGTAATATATATGATCTCGACATTAGCAACAAACGCATCGAGTATAGAGAGCAATCGGAGTGCTCTCTCTTGGGAAATTTACAGAACTAAAACATTTATATTTTAAAAGATATGTTATAAATATATTTCAAAACGACAAAATGACAAAATTTGCTGATTTTTAATACTTTTAACAATCAAAATATCTTAAAATTTGATTAAAATTCAATATTTTAACGTAAGTGGCAAGTTTAAATTCAAACAGATGATTCAAAGTAAAGAAAGATTAATTATTAAAAAATTAAGTTTTAAAAAAGTATGTTTTAATAAGTAACAATTAGTTGTTTATTGAATCATAACAATTAGTTGTTTATTGATTTATACTCTTGTTCATAAAATCCAATGTTTTATGAATATTAATAAAATAAAGGTTTTAGTAATAAACACGATATCATCAGTGCCGAAGAGAAAAGAAAGAACTAAAACATTGTTTTAACCGATGTGAAGAAATATTTGTTTCGAAAATAAAGATACCCATAGTTCACCTGGAGTCTGTAAAGTGAGTTTTGCTCCGGTTGGAGCCCAATGAGAAGGTAACCGCTCCAAAAAAGGCATAGACGCCATCTTTAGGTGGTGGAGGAGGTGGTAGGCGGAAAACAGATGCCATAAAATCTGTTATCGAACAAGTGACCAGTAGACGTTGGCCGTGCGGTGGGCCCGTGACTACGTGTTATCAATATTTGTGTAACGAGCACTTGAAAAGGGTAGAATGTTGCAGAACGTCTTTAGAAGCACTTGAAATGTCTGTTTTCAATATTGTAGTTGTAGGAAGGGTGCCATTTTCGAAAATTCAGAGTTCAACAAAAATCGAACCGGGGTCAAAGGTATATAAACGCATGTTTTTACTGCCTCGTATACTGTTTAATCATATTTTAAAGACAGATTTTTTGTCGATGTTTTCAGTGACATGGGAACCCTTTCGGTGGTGTGACGTTTTGCTAAAATTCGCCATCCCTAGCCGCTGCGCCTGCTCCGTGCCTGCAGTCGGGAAGAGACCGAGCGCCTCTGCACCGCCACTTGACATCAGACTCGCGCCGTCCGTCCTACTCGCGCCGCGCGGAGCCGCGACGCGCCGGTGGGGGGCGGGGGGGACGAGGTGTTACCCCGCGCCGAGCCAAGCCGAGCCCAGCCGAGCCGAGCCGCCTGGGCCAACAGCCTACGGCGGCCGCGCGCGCCGACGATTCGCGAGGCACGCGGAAACCGCCGGCGCTCGGCTCGCCGTAGGTTCCGCCAGTTCACGGAAAATTGGCACCGGTGGCGTTTGGCGAGTCTGCTCCCACAGAGCGGGAGCCAACCGCGATCACGAAAGATTGACAGCACGGGGATATAGTATCGGCAAAAGTTCAGGATGCGAAAGGCAGTATCGCATGTGACCTATTGTTTGTTGTGACAGAACCTGCTCCGGCAGCCACATTGATGGTTCAAGAAAATGACGGAAACAGTCGATGAGGGAAGCCGACTTCTAGAATTGTTATCCAGGCAGAGACATGATCCGATCTTGGTACTTTACTGGAGTAACAATCCACCATGCTTGGGACAATTCTGCCATTATAGGCGGCTCTGTAGCGACTCTGACCATAAAGTCTTGTGGGTCGATCGTGACAGTGCTGGACACTAGCTAGAAAGCTAGGTCGAATTCAGCCACTGTCTGGGGCAGAATTCTAGAGGTCGGCTTCCCCCGTCGACTGTTTCCGTCAATTTCTTGAACCATCGATGTGCATTCGCCCTTCGCCTACAGGACTACTGTTACTTGACGAGGGCTTCCACGACATACGATGAACACAAATCTACACTCTCAGCCTAGAGCGGTTGCCTGCATGACAGTCACTTCTATCGTGGGCAGCAGCGTGCGCTGAACTCAATTTTATTTTCATTTCGGAAATCGGTACACGAGTTTCTCACGCGTAAAATATCTGAAATTCTGTTCTGCTTCATTGCAATATAATAATAGTAATAATAATAATAATAATAATAATAATAATAATAACAACAACACCAGACAAAATTATCCCGTGGTAATTAATAATGACTGTTCAATTGCAAAATTGATTGATTGATTTTTTTCATTTGATTGATTGAAATACCACCTCGTTTGATTGATTTTTTCGTGTGTCCGGGCCCGGCAACTGCTTTGGTCATTAGCCCTGTTAGTGTGATGCATGTTTTTTTTCTCGGGAGATGGCGGTGATCTTCCCTCGCTTGATTGCGAGATCCGGCGCCGACCTACCGTCGGCTAGTGGGGTTTCCCCTAACCAGGACTCTCTCACCTGCAGGGCACCGCCCCAGCCGGGACAACCTTTAAGCTCCCGACCGGTCTCCCTCTGTAGTGCATGTTAGTGTGTGTGTGTATGAGGGAAATGGATAGGACAAGGAAGAGGAAGGAAAGATCGCGCGCGGTCCGTGGCCCGTTTGTTAGGGTATTGCTCGGGCATTCGCCTGGTGTTGATCGGAGAAACCACGGAAAACTACCGATCAGAGCAGCCGGCTGCTAGAATTCTCCTCCAGACAGCGAGTGAATTCGACCTAGCTGAAAAGCTAGTGTCGAAAATCCTGCCACCGTCAGGACTCGAACCTAGGACCTCCCGATCAGAGGAGATGCAGTGACATCAGTTGATGCATTGAGCTACCGCTCCCGATAATTGCAAAAACAGTTGTACGACAAATATTCTTGCATGTAATTGAAACAAATGCAATATTAGTTACAGACACTTAAAACTCACATCTCTGAAACCGCTTTAACATGTTTTTTTTATCAATAGCCCGAACAAGTCTCAATGAATGTCTTTTGTGTAAGTTCTTCGGACTACATGACTTCTAAATAGGTTGAAAGTTACGGATCGTTGCTCGTTGCTTGGCGCCTGATTTGCGCATTCACTGTAGCAGCTTTCCCCGGCACCAGGCGAGATACATCGCTACCGGGCGCATCTTCAATAGTCTGCAACGGTATCATTGTCACGTGCTTCCACTTAGTAAACCCGTTCTTTTGCTTGTTATTTAAAATGTACGTTAACTATTGACGTTGAATGCATTATGAATGTATGTTAATAAATTCACACACATGGAAGTTTTTAAAAGAACAACACGTGCTAACACTGGTACAGTGACTTTACAAGTGTGCGAAGTCTTAGCTCACTACGGGACTAAGAGAAATTATGGTGAGAGGTTTCACTTTTCTCTCGAACCCCAAACCCTCCCTCCAACAAACACCGTGCAATGAACTGTGTATTAAGTTACTGCGTTTACTGTTCTTACTGATGGTAGATCTACTACTGTTGATACTGCATCTTCTGTATTAGAATATTGAAGATAATATTTCAAATAGTTTTACTGAATAGACTTCTTATATCATCTATTAAGTCTGTCTTTAAATTAATTATATATTGTGAAGGAATTAGTGTCCATATTTATAGAGAGACAAATTTTTGAACATCATTTATTTCATAAGCATGCAACAGATTCGGGGATTGTCGTCATCATCAGACTGTAAAAATGAATGAGGTTTAAGTATTTAAGCAAAAGAAAGAAAGATAACAAGTTTATCCTCAAGGAGGACCACTGATAAACTAGGCATCTAACTCACTAAACCAGTCTGATAGTTTCCAATTTCGGCGTTAATCAACAGACTTACGAGGATAAAGATCCTATCTATCGTAATTGAGTCCAAGCTAAAATTAGGATATTTACGAATGTTTAGCTTATTACCAGGTAACCTCCGCGGACGCGAACACACCGCTTTGCTTCAAAATGTCACGAAATGTGAAAAACACCAAAAACAAGCTGCGATAAAGATATCCTACAGAAACAGGAATCCATGTTCCTGTTAGGCAACATAGTAAAATTTTCAAGCAATTCTATTTCGAGTATCCAAGGTTACCCTGCGTAACAGAGCAGTACCCTATGAAACGGGCCACGGACCGCGCGCGATCTGTCCTTCCTCTTCCTTGTTCTATCCTCTCCCCTTACACACACACTTACACTAACATGCACTACACTACCACATATTCCGGGAGACCGGTCGGGAGTTTAGAACTTGTCCCGGCTGGGGCGGTGCCCCGCTGGTGGGAGAGTCCTGGTTAGGGGGAAACCCCACTAGCTGACGGTAGGTCGGCGCCGGATCTCTCCATCAAGCGGGGGAAGATCACCGCCATCTCCAGCGAAAAAAATATGCACTACACTAACGGGACTAATGACCAAAGCAGTTGACGCGCCCGGAAACACGAAAAAATCAATCAATCAACCTGCGTAACAATCTTTTCGAACCCTCTGGTGTTCGTGGGGCACTTGTCGTCGCTCTTCTTGCTTCCCAGATTCCTTGATGACCTTGATGGTCCTTCGAAAAATATAAGTGCGCTCCGCCAAAAGAAGAGAAATCCTTGTTTTTAGATTTGCTCTTCGCAGAACTTTCGCTTATTTACAGTTTCCGGGTAGGTAGACTGTGGTCCATTAGGCGTTGAAGAGCCAAACGTTTCTCCTCCACTACGGTGGACATCCTCTGTGGCGACATGGTCTCGGGCGCAATATCCGAGCCGCTGCCCTGACACTGAGGATGTCCACCGTAGTCGTGGAAGAAACGTTTGGTCCTACAACTCCAACTGGGCCACAGTTCACTAGCCCGGAAGTACTCTCTGTTATTGACTCGCGACGTGAAAACCTGCGATGATATGTTTCGCTTATTTGTTTGCCTACTTCTGCTTGAAATTATTAATTTTTCAGATGTTTCATTGGCGTGGTTTTGCACAAAGCGGATGTCATAGACACATTCGGCTTTCTGCTTCTCTCACATACGGATTATTCGTCTCCTTAAACGATAGTTCGACAAATAACTTAAATGTTTCACTTTAGAGAATTATACATTATGCTCTGTGTTTTATATTCAATTATCATATTTTTCTGAAAAGTTTATATCTTTACTTTCTCGTATACGTACGAAGAAAGTTTACTCATAGACGGAGTAAATTAGGTAGTATAGAGAAAATTATGTAATGCTGCGGAAAGTTGATTTCAAGATTTGAACGGAAATACGCGTTTTGGGGTCCCCTTATACCGAAAAACCTTTTTTTTTTCTTTTTTTTTTTCTTTTTTTTTTCAAAACGACCGTCCGTCTGTTTATCTGTCTGATGTATGTAAACAATTCTAGTGCCTGAATTATTGGTATGATTTTTTCCAAACTGAATAAATGTCTGTCGATCTGGCCTGAGACGAAGCTCTGCAAATTTGAAAAACATTCATTAATTTTTGGAAGTACTTTACAGGAAGCCCCTGGGAAGTCTTTCTGTAAAGTACCCCCAAATGTTTCTCAAAACGTTTCTAAATTTCTCAAAAATGTCTCCAAATTTTTTCTTTAAATTTCTTGTAAGAATAAAGTAAAATGCACTTATAAAGGTGGCACAGGTACTATTTTCCATGTCAACTCTGAATTTTCGATAATTACAAAAGTTTGAATTTTTTCAGCATCTTCCCATGACTACAAAATTACAGATAGAGACTTTTTCTTAAAATAAAATTTGATCTCCATACTTAGTTCTTTCAATTAGCTCCTGTACATTCTTTTAATCTTTCACTAGTTTTCGCGCAATATAGCGTACAAAATTACACAAGTGTATTTTTTTTGTCTAGCCTCTCATTATCTCGTTAATATTTTCATTAGCGGCGATGTTCACATCATTACATTTAGGACTAGATGAGTTATAAATAATGTCAGACAATGTTTCTCGAAAACTCAAAAGTTTTCTGTGAAAACGAGCTGAAAATACCGCATTTTCACAAATGCTCAAACGCCATTTTCTCAAAAATGTTTCCAATTTTTTTCTTTAAACTTTTCGTACGGATAGTGCTGATTGCACTGCTTAAATAACAAAGTTAATTTTGATTAATACATTTTTTAAATATCTCTCACGCCGTTAATATGCACATTTCCAGCAATTTGTATACATTATTACATTTGTGAGTGGAAGGGCTTTAAATGACTTCCAATGACGTTTTTCAGAAACTCTAAATATTCCTATGAAACAGAGCATCAAATTGCGCATTTACAGTAACGCTTACACGCAATTTTCGTAAAAATTGCTTCAAATTTATCATTTAAAATGCACTTAGAGAACGAGGTTTTACTCTTCTTTAATATTCTAAAAGTAAAATTTCGAATTAACCATCAGGAAATCGAAAAATTGAGAAAACTTCAAAAATGAATTAAGGGCGGCGGTAAATGGGAGCTGGCAAGAGGATATGGCAAGACAGTAAAGCTATCCCTTCACAAATGAAATTATAAAACTCTACTTCGAGGAAGTCTGTGGTATTCTGTGGCAGTTTGATGCACTGCTGTATTTGATGCATTTCTATCGCTAAGTCTTCCAGTTTCTCTAGAATGTTTTTGCGGTATCCAGGAGGTACCGCGAACCCGAGATTTGATAATCACTACCTCAGGGAGGGAAAAGTTTTCACCAAGAAAGATAAAGATAATTTAGAGCGATGTTGACAAGAGTACACTAAGTACATGTCGTTCCCGTGACAAAGCGAATGACTTTCACATATTTTTTGGCACACGTGTCAGCTTATCGCTATGAAGTGACATTTCAGAAACAATATCTTATATCGGGGAACAACACGGATAAAATTGCAATTTTTGGGAACAACAGTATTTTAGGAGTATTTGTTGACAGTTTGGCAAAGTAAGATCGATATTTTTTTCATAATCAGCAATATTTATTATATTGGCAAAGAATGCTCATTAATGATGAGGAAGGTTTGAAAACAAATACGCGTAGTTTATAATTTAACACAATTTGGCTAATTGTTGGCTGTAACGGACCTAGGCATCGTCTACTTCGCTCACTCATTAAGGTATTAATACGCCCGTATGAAGTAATCGTCCTTTGAACGACGCACAGTAAAAAAGACCGTCAGTCATTAAAATCTTAAGATTTTGAAATGTTTTCCAATCACTTTTCAAGATTGTACTAAATGCACCGCAGTTCGTTTCTAATGTTTCCGACACAATTATAGGTAGCTGTAGGTAATGTAATATCTGTTTCAACCATCACTTTAAAGACATATTGACATCAATGGTAAGCAACCAGGCTACAGTTCGCGACACATCACGGAAACAATAAAGCTGAAAAATTCAAATAAATTAATTTAAATTCTGTGGATTCTTAACTTAATGTTAAAATATTGAAAAAAATAGACGAATTAGATATCATTAATCGGAATTGTCAATGAGCAATACTAGTTCGTCAAGTTTCCCATGCGTTCAGCAAGAGTATCTATAAACAAATTTACAGATATTTGAAGATCAGTAACTTGTCTAAAATATATTGAAAATATGTTTGCTAGTTTTCAAATACCAATATATGTTCTTTATAAAATCTTGAAGAAATGTGCTCAATAGTGTAGTATCATTAGAACGTCAAACTAGAGATGTCTCCATAAGCACAATATTGTTATTATGTTAAGACTTAATTTGAGTCAATGTACTCGTACATGGGCTGCTAGCGGACTAAATGAAATACTCGTACATGGGCAACAAACGAATCACTTAGTAATGGATTGCAACAAATATTTCTCAAAACATTTTGAGCAGCAAAATTTACATAACATTTTCGCCGGGTGGTTGCATATGGAACATTAAACAGAGACATTCACGTGCATTTTTACATTTTAGACATTACTCTTGAATGTCTCTTTTCTGTTTTCCATCGTTATGAAAGGGGTGATCGAGGTGTGCGTGAAAAAAAACAACTCAACTTAGCCTTCTTTGTTGAAAGTCGAGGAATATGCAGTTACTCTCAGAAGAGCTGTAACTTCATTATCTGTGCACGTCTTCTAGAATTCAGTGGGAAATCTAGTTATTCAAATTATCATTCTCTATGTTACCGCGGCAGGAAGTATTATTCCTTCACTAAGAACAATGAGCGGGGCAAGAGCCCAAATCTATAGCTGATTTGCCCCTGAAAATATATTTTATTACATCGGAGCGAATTTTTTTGTTAACAATCCTTGCTAAAAACGTTCATTTTCTTTCTGCATTTAATCTTCAAGTAGTATATGGCTTAGAGTACGGATCACAGAATTTTGAAAACATACACAGAATTCACTTCTCCCCATAGCACGTCCTACACAGTTTTCAACTGTTTTTGACATAAAATAAATAAATAAAATAAAAAGAGCTGATGAGTTGTTCCATTTGTCAGAATTACTGAGAATTTTGCAACGGTGACTCCGTAAGGACCACAATAGCTCAAGAATGAAATAAAGAGATAGGATCTGAGAAGGAAAGAAAGGATGATAAAAAGGAAAACAAGAAAAATTGGAGAAGTTGGGGGATAAACAAGATAAGAAGTTGGACGTTCACTATTTAAATTGGACAAATATTTGAACTGCAATAGCAGTAAACAGAACATTCAAGTTTCCAGGAGCAAACGTACGGATATTACTTTCTTTTGAACTAATGTTATGTGCATGGTCAGGGTGTCAGAGTGCATGGAAGGGCAATATTGTACCCCCCTGATGTGCGAAAGAGGTGCGTAGCAACGGATCTCAAACATGGCTTGTCGTTATATGAAAGCTAAGCCGTTGTATGTAATTTTAATATAAACTAAATTTACCAAAACTCATTTTACACCATAGCCGATGACATCAAAATTACGACACATGTAACTGGACACAAAATGTATTGTCTTTTCAGTGCTTGCTTTCTGGGTGCGCCCCGTGAAAAATTCCCCTCAGAGCGACCGTTTCTGTGAATAAGATTACGTTCAAAACAAAACATATCATAAACTTTCCTTCTTCCTGCCAGTCCCAACAGGATGTTTCGCATACTCTGTGATAGCACACCAGTCACACTACTATGGAGAAATCTCATGGGATTACAATCCTTTTTCCGGCTCACCTGAAGGAAATAGAGATCTACAATGATGCTATTGGGACTTTACGCAAAGCTAAATGACTCGCTAGGTCGGTTTTAAAGTTTACGAAATAAAATATCAATGTGCATTTTTAATTTTTTTTACAATCTCGATTGTTAGAGTCTTAGCAATATCTAATAAAACTTGTTTTGAGTCATAAATTTACAATATTACATTGTCTTGATTTATGAATTATTATCAGGGCTCGGATTCTCATGTCATCTTTTAATTGGTGCATCCTAGACCTAGTTTACTTGACTTCTTCGCTGTTCGCTTCGCGTACACCTAGTTTACTTGTATATGAATGTTCATTATAACGTGAAGGTGATAGAAATGTTTAGTTATTGCGTGACTTTTGCATCTTTCATTAAGTTTCAATGTTCTTCAAAAACTGATCTTTAAAAAGATTAACTTTTTAAATTTATTTTCCTCTTGAATGGAGCAATGTCGCTTAAAAATGGCGGAGGTCCCATTTTTTTCGTCTCTGTATTTCCATAATTAGTATTGCAAAATTAAACGTAGGTCCCTGTACAAAGCTGTTTTCGCTTCAAAACAATGATTTAAAAAGTTCGCAACGTGTGCATGGATTCAACTAGTTAATTGCACAGGCAGACAAAAAAAAGGTGGCCACACCCAAAGACATGACGTATGTTTCTCTGTTTTTTGACGTGCTGAATTCGAATCTCAAACCAGAATTGCGCCATCACCCTTCAATTTTTTAAATGGCAAGAAACCATCGTGAAATTGTATTTTTGTTTTTGGGGGTTGTTGTCAGACCAAAAGACTTGACACATGCTTCTCTATGTATGTCGACGCGCTGAATCCGAGTCTGAAGCGAGAATTGCGCCATCACCTTCATTTTTTAAAAATTATTAAATTAAATTTAAATTTAAAAAAACACTGTGAAATTGTAACCGTAAATTTGAAGATGTGTTTTTTGTGGTTGTTGTTTTTTCAGATAAAATCTGGAGGGTAACGTAATTTTGGTTTCAGTTGAGGATTCAGGCGTCGACATATATTGATAAATATGTATCAAGTCTTTGGGTCTGACAACAATCCCCGAAAACAAAAAATATACAATTTCACGATGGTATTCGCGATTTTAAAAAATTGGAGGGAGGTGGCGCAATTCTGGCTTCAGATTCGGATTCAGTGCATCGAATTATATCGAGAAACACGTGTTGAGTCTTTGGGTCTGGCGTTTTGTGTGTGTGTGTGTGTGTGTGTGTGTGTGTGTGTGTCTGTGTGTGTGTGTGAGAGAGAGAGAAAGAGAGAGAGAGTATGTGTGTGAGCGTGTGTGTGTGTGTGTGTGTGTGTGTGTGTGTGTGTGTGTGTGAGTGTGTGAGTGTGTGAGTGTGTCTGCGTTATTAATTCATTTTTTCCTTCAATACCACATTGACAACGGATGCTAAAGAAAATAATGCATAATGTGTGTGAATTAAAGTTAGAATGCCCAATTCACTGACCATTAACATTCTTAACCAATTAATCTTATCGTGGGGTCCTAAAGATGTACGTTGCATAAATATGACAACATGAAGTCACGCAATATTTGATATTATCAATTGTTAATTTTTTCAGTGAATTCTGAAAGTAACAGAAAACTGATAGAGAAGTTTTTGCCATTCACGTTGATGTTTACTTTGTCAAGGTTTCTGGAGTATTGAATCTCGAATAGAAACTGGCAACATGCACCTCATGAAACAGAAGATTTTCAAAGAATGACTTTTAGGCAGTTGAAATGAGTTGACTCTGGACGTTTCTTGTTTTGTTTCCTGTGCATCACTAACAATCAGGCAGTATGAAGTCCTATTCTTTTGTACGATAAGAGAAATTGAATAAGCCGATCTTAAGATAAATCGATATCAGATAAAGAGCATTTCTTTCGTAACGTTTCTGAATGAAAGAACTTCCTTAGTCACAGGAGTTCATTCCTAACATTGATACACGTGAAGAACAAGATTAGAAATGTGGCATGATCGTTACCATAAGAAGTTAATGTGCCATGAACGTTTCCATCATACTTAAATATATTTTATACCTCATTAGCAAGAACAAAAACTGAATGAGAATGAAACTCAACATTTTCAAAAGTTTTTAATTACATATTATCCTTTTTGTATAAAATTGTCATTGTAGAAATATTCTTTGCACTCCAGTCACAAAAGAGAATTTAATTGAATTATGATAGTCGTCAAACTCGCTAGAAGTACTCGAAATAAAACCATCATGCAATTTCTTTAGAAGAACTCGTAAGAAAAGAGAAAACACGGAAAACAATATAATCAGCTATACCCCTAAAGGAAATCAAAATATAAGTTTATATATGTAATGTAAATATGTAATGTAAAATATAAATGTATTCATGTGTTTGATAACTAATTATGTTCATGAATGAAATATACAGACAATATATTCCAATGTAAATTAAATATTAATTATGTGAGAGATGTAAATATGTAATATAAATGTAAATATTACTAATGACATAACTTATTGAATGTATTCATGACACATACAGACAATATTTCCCTTACGTAATTTAAAATATAATCTTATGTGTAATGTAAATATTTAATGCAAAATTTAAATGTATTAATGACTGCTAACTAATTGAATGTATAAATGACACGTACAGTATTTTCTAATGTAAACTAAAGTATAAGTTTATATAAGTAATGTAAGCAAGTAATATAAATGTAAAGCTATAATGATGTCGCTGATGACCATCGCAGTTAAAAAGCGAAATAAAATAAAATTAAAAAAAAATAATCAGCACAAAAGAGAAAACAAATCAATAATAAATACTTCCATAAACGTACACCACTACTTTTCAAATATCAAATTCCCAGAATATACAAGTATTTCCTCTGAAAAAATATACAAACATTAACCAATTTATCTACGAACAGTGAAAATTCAACATTAAAATGCTATCGCGTCACTCCTACTTTACAATTGAAAGTACTTTCCCACTTCACTGTTCCTTTTTCACAAATAATGCTGTGAAATTCTTATCAAAATTGAAATTATCAGATTTTCGATGTAATCGAAGTTGAGTATCATGCGTCGAAGTCCATTTTCACTATATTTCATGTGAAATTTATACTAACTTTAAACCACCGAAAAACACATCACACTCCTGTATTCTAGTAGCTTTCCATTACGCATATCATATCAGCGATTAAAAAGGACCGACACTTTCCTCACAAACACTTCTGAATGTTCGTCATTCACTTGATTGTATTTCTAGACGAAAACCTGTATTACTGATTTCCAATGCGCGGATAAATTGGAAGAAAACTGCGCAGCCTCCGGGCTCGTGAGGTCCCTACGGTTTTGCTAGATACTCAGTAACACGAAAACACTCCAAAAACAATAAAACAAATTCAATTTTAACTGAAAAAACGCAAATATTTGAATGTATTATTGCGCTTATTCTCAGTGTTTACGACACAGCTGGCCTCATGACACAGCGAGACTCCAAGAAAAAGACCACCCACCCTGCAGTGAACATTTTATGTGCTGTACCTAAACAGTGCGTATGCTAGCTTTTGGAAAATCATTTTGTGTTGTTTTGTTTACAGGAAGTCTGCTGAAGTAGGTCACTACTATAGTCTTGAAACTCGTACATTATTTGTAGTTTAGATACAGAGAGCTTTGTATAGGGTTTATGAGTCATTTTATGATTTCGGACAAAAGTATTACAGTGGAATTCAATGTGAAAATGTCGAATACCATTAATAAGTAAGATGTTACGATGGCTTTAAGGTAGCAAAATGCTTAATAAAATGAGTTTCTAAAATTATATTATTTGTGATTATCGAACCTAAACTTTTTCCCATAAATGTTTTTGATAAAGATATGGATGATGATGATGATTTGACATGCTATGATTTGAAAGAAAGTGGAGCAGTAGTGAAATGAAATGCAACAAATTGGAGAACACTGCAAGCCCTCTTTACCACCATAAACATAAAAGAAAATGCACCGAAATCTGGGCGAAAGCGGCTTCTTCGATGGGTGACTCATTACTACCATCCCATCAAGACACTAACACGTACACGCATCGAGTGACAACACAGCAAGTACGAAAAATACAGAAGAGAAGGCCAAGGCCTTGAAAGCCTGTAGAACGTATTATTAGAGGAGGACGCCTCGTGAACAATTAAACTGTCAATCACTTTCTTTCATTACTATGGCTTCATATTCCTGGCACGTTTTTCCTTTGCGAATGCTCTGACATACTGACCGTGAACTCTTGTCACCACTAACGTGAAGTAGGCAGCAACAATTCAACAGTGTGACATGAGGCGCAAAGAGAATTACGCATATTTGAGAGTGACAATGGTTGATTATCGAATTCTCCGATATCTACCTTCGGTTTGGTAGATATTTTACAATCAAACAATGAGGTTGTGCATAGGTGCGACATGAAATGGCTCACACAACCATAACCGGAGTGGGTGATAAGACCGATAGGCTCGTTTGAAAGCAGGAATGGAAACGCGCGGCAAAAACAAAGATTCCTAAAGTCAAAAGAACCGAGAGGCAAGTGGGAACGATTGGCAGATAACTATGTATTCTCTGAAGAGAATTACTTTCCGTAACTACAAATTCAAAATCTTTCAATAATTTTATAAAGCTTGAATGGAAGATAGGTCAAGTATATGAAGGTTGTAAAAGGGTCCGTAATCCAACATTATGATGCTTTCCAAAATTAGTTATAACTTCTGACAACGTGCCTATGTTTCGGTTGATTGATTGATTTTTTCGTGTTTCCGGGCGCGTCAACTGCTCTGGTTATTGGTCCTGTTAGTGTAGTGCATGTTTTTTCTCGGGAGATAGCGGTGAACTTCCCCCGCTGGATAGCGAGATCTGGCGCCGACCTACCGTCGGCTAGTGGGGTTTCCCCCTAACCAGGACTCTCCCACCAGCGGGGCACCGCCCCAGCCAGGACAAGCTCTAAGCTCCCGACCGGTCTGCCGGAATATGTGGTAGTGTAATGCATGTTAGTGTAAGTGTGCGTGTAAGGGGAGAGGATAGAACAAGGAAGAGGAAGGACAGATCGCGCGTGGTCCGTGGCCCGTTTGGTAGGGTACTGTTCCGGCATTCGCCTGGTATTGATCGGAGAAACCACGGAAAACTACCGATCAGAGCAGCCGGCCGCTAGAATTCTCCTCCAGACAGCGACTGAATTCGACCTAGCTGGAAAGCTAGTGTCGAAAATCCTGCCGCCGTCAAGACTCGAACCTAGGACCTCCCGGTCAGAGGCGCTGCAGTGACATCAATTGATGCACTGAGCTACCGCTCCCGGTCTATGTTTCGGTATGTATCTACTGTAAGGAGAACATTACTTTAGCAGCAGTGTCTCTTAAAATCGTTGTTGGTGACAAATGACGTGTTGTTCGCGTGACCAAATCTGCTACTTGTACATGCTACTTTTACTGCTCATGCAAATTTGAACAAATTATTACTTGTCACGAAGAGACAGTAGGGGAATACTCGTTAGCCAATTTGATTGGAACCAGATGAAAAGCGTGGATAATTGAGTACCTTTTTGATTAATTGTACCACAGTGATGGTAGTTAATTACTTATTACATTGTTGATATTCGTAAGGTACCGTTGTGAAGCAAGGGTAAGTGAGTACTTATTACAAAGCTTGATTTTAGGGTTTTCCAAAGCGAGCTCATGCAAGACGAAATCCTCGTTACTGTTGACTGTTAGTATGTGGCTCCTAATTGCCCTCTAACAAGAAGCTACTGTACAGATTCCCATAAACTATAGTACTCATATCCTCGTTGTCCGATGACATTATCGGAGAGACCACGTGGATATAAGACAACTCTAAGCTCAAACTGACAGAGAGCATGATCTTTTTCTGCTTTCGCAATATCAACGTCTTTTCTACCAGCATTGTGTGTGTGTGTGTGTGTGTGTGTGTGTATTTGTGTATGAGTGAGCAACAATGCGGTGAATGAGTATGTTTACACGCGCGGGTATATAAATGTGGGAGTGTAGTATGTGCTCTGAATAACAGTGACCGCTATATTAATTATAAGTTACGAGTATACAACGCAAGAAGTACACATGGACGACTTTCATATTGTCTTAATTTTTGTTTTGCTCCCGTCGCCTTTCACGTTGTCACACACCGCTATTCCACTGGGTTACTCCAGTGACCACTATGAGGCCGCTTTATCCGCTGTCTGGAGGAGAATTTAAGCGGTTGACTGCTCGGATCGGTAGTTTTCCATGGTTTCTCCAATCAACACCAGGTGAATGACGTAGCAGTACCCTATCCAACGAGCCACGGACCACGCGCGATATTTCCTTCCTCTTCCTTGTCCTATCCTCTCCCCTCACACACACACACTTACACTAACATGCACTACACTACCACCTATTCCGGGAGACCGGTCGGGAGCTTAGAGCTTGTCCCGGCTGGGGCGGTGCCCCGTTGGTGGGAGAGTCCTGGTTAGGGGGAAACCCCACTAGCCGACGGTGCGTCGGCGCCGGATCTCGCCACCCAGCCGGGGAAGACCACCGCCACCTCCCCGATAAAAAGCACGCACTGCACTTACGGGACAAATGACCTTATCAGCTGACGCTCCCGGAATCAATCAACAACCACGAGGCTCCGTGGCGTCGCGCGCTGGAAACCGCTGGCCCGCGGCCGGCGTCGTACCTGGCTGGAGGCGAGTGGCGGCGGCGCGGTGCACGGCTGTGCGCGCGGCGTGCACTGTCGCAGGCGACTATCGCTCACCGGCCGCACGCCCCCGCCGCCGCCCACCGCCACGCTCACGTGATCTCGGCCGCGGGCCGCCCCGCCGCCGCCGCCGCCGTCGCCGCCAGCATGGCGCTAGTATTGATTCGCTGGACCGACAGACAATGTCCCACGCGAGACATCCTCCTCAAAGAACGCGGCTTTTGAACTCAAACCGGTAGCGGTAGCTCAGTGCATCAACTGATGTCATTGCAGCGCCTCTAACCGGGAGGTCCTAGGTTCCCACTCCCCACGGCGGCAGGATTTTCGACACAGCTTTTCAGATAGGTCGAATTCAGCTGCTGTCTGGAGGAGAATTCTAGCGGCCGGTTGCTCTGATCGGTAGTCTTCCGTTGTTTCTCCGATCAACACCAGGCGAATGCCGGAGCAGTACCCTACCAAACGGGCCACGGACCGCGCGCGATCTGTCCTTCCTCTTCCTTGTCCTATCCTCTCCCCTTACACACACACTTACACTAACATGCACTACACTACCACATATTTCGGGAGACCGGTCGGGAGCTTAGAGCTTGTCCCGGCTGGAGTGGTGCTCCGCTGGTGGGAGAGTCCAGGTTAGGGGGAAGCCCCACTAGCCGACGGTAGGTCGGCGCTGGATCTCGCCATCCAGCGGGGGAAGATCACCGCCATCTCCCGAGAAAAAACATGCACTACACTAACGGGACTAATGACCGAAGTAGTTGACGCGCCCGGAAACACGAAAAAATCAATCAATTGAACTCAAAGTTCACTCAGGACAATGGCAACCATCTATGCAAAATGCTTCAAGCAGTTTCTTTTAGCTAATTTCAAACTTAAAATTAGATTTTTTTAAAACATTTAGTTCATAGTAAGAATTTGCATTCTGTTCGATGAAAATTCTTTCACGAGGGTGCAGTCGTTACAAGTGTTTGAAGATTTCCCTGTCGGCAGAAATTTAGATAATCTCCAGGAGACTGGAGATTGAAAAGCGTTGTCACGTTAGAGAAGAGGTTTTTATTTCATTTTTGAGTGGGGTTCAAATAATTCAACTGTTACACGATTAAAAAAAAAAGACCCAAAATGTTTCATCAAACAAACAAACACAAACAAAAGTGAAATGGAAACGTAGTTATTCTTTTAGGAAACCCATTGTGCTATCGAAAATACGAAAACTATGATGAAATTACGAAAATACTAGGAAATGATACACGTTTTTGAAGATAGATGTTAAAAAAACATTCCGGGAAATGAGTTCTTTATTGTTGTAACTTGATAAAAACGTTGGGAAGCTCCGAGAGTTGAAACTGTAGTTATAATGAAATATAGTAGTTAAGTGTTCGGCCTTGAGGTACTGTGACAATGTGAGTGACACGTGCGAGTCGTTTCAAGTGTTAACGGTAGCATCTTAGAACTCGTCGAAAGATATCCTCCCTTCTGGGAAGAAGAGTGAGTGTCTCCAAATACTTTGTATTGTGAATGCTTGGGTACTACTATCAAAGAAAGATTTACTTAGGTTGTGCAATGTAGTGCGATAATCTCCCGATACGATTTCAGAGATTAAAAAGATTTATAAATTGTCAACCTTTTACGGTTTTTCTTTTCTTTTCTTTCAGTGATAAGTATTTAAGAAGTTAATCCAACAGAGCCAAGGAATTTGCACCCTGACACAAAATGGTGTTAAATGGTGATGCCATAATTGTCGTCGAAGCCATATTTTATGAGCAGATCCAATGATGATATGAATTTCATTGATTCAACACAGATATAGAGGACGGAATGATTGACTTTGGTTCTTGACCTAAGTGGAAACCGTGAGACGAAGTCCAACATCAAGCTACTTTAAATTTATTTTGGGGGCAATATGTCAACGTGCTTTTCAATATTTTTACCTAAGAGAATCCGTAGAGGGTACAAATAATATTTTTAAATGCATTTAAAAAGATAGTGAATAATTTTAAAATGCTATTGACATCAATAAGGCCAAAAAGACAAAAACTTCGTGAAAATGTTTCATTGTATATAATTTGGGTTAATGTATTCAAACTCTTTCATTAACACACGATATAATAGGCACTCTCCTAAACATACGATGTTTGGTAATAAGAGACCATTTTGTGTAAAAAATAAGATTCCCCCTTTTAAGCGACCACCCCTCTAAAAGACCACTTTTTTTCATGGAACCAACCTCGGTCGCTTAGAAGAGGTTTCATTGTATGATCAGAAGCAAAACAATGAGCAAAATCAGTATTTACTTAAAATATCGGGGAAACTGGACGAAAAACCTGTTCGAGATGGGGTCATTGACTCAGAAGCTGAGATACAATACTTGTTACAAGCGTATTTAGTCTTTTAGAAGTGTACAGTCCATTCATCATTCAATATACATTAAATATCATTGTTTAAGTATATACTATTTTCCGTGTTGATGCTCAGTATACCATCCCATTGTGTAGAAACAGTTTTGCAGCCAAAAATATTTTACTTGTCACTTAAAACTTGTGTATCGATTTTAATTGTTGTATTGTAAAATAATGTATATGTATGCGACTTTCTTCGTAATGATCTATGGATAATGATACTTGATGAATATGATCAAAACATCGTGTGTTATAGTTATATGCATCGGCCAATAGGCAAAAAATTGTCCCCATCCTTGAGTAAGACATTTGTGACAAAAATGACTGATTCGTAAATCAAGAGGCAGGGTTATAGTAGAATTCCTATCTTAGTAATAAGAGGCATGCAAGAATCACGTGGGGGTAATTTACTTTAACGTACAATTCGTTTCTAAATCGGGAGCTATAGCATGTTTCACCAGAATGTTATGTCATATCTCTAAGAACATACTTGTAATTTACACAACCAGCAGTACAAAGGTTGTCTAAATTTGAAAGGATTTTGAACGCAGAGCACAATGAACTTAATTTTGTATTCAATTCATTTAAATGGAAGTTCCATTTAAAGTTTGACTGTATTGTGAGACACAAAAATTGTATTGCCTTCACTTCAGTCAATTGCATATTCATATTCAGTGGAATATGAAATTGTTTATTTTAAATGGAAAATTGTATTGAAACTGTTTTTCCTTCGTTTATTATTAATTTGTTATTATGAAGCCAATTTGAAAATGTGATATTGTACTATTTACTCTCGATTTATTGCAAAGAATCAACAGTAGTTTCAACAAAAAAAAGTTCTTCCATAGTGAATCGCCGAGGACATATCATTTACATATAGCAGGAAGCGAATATGGTCCAAAATCGAACTCTGCGGGACCCCATGCGCAATTGGCAATGAATCGGAAAAATAGTAAATTATGTCCTTTCATTCCAGTAAGGTACTACGTACTTTCGGACATCGTTGTTTAAGATATAAACATAACCAATCTAGAGCAATGCCATATATTCTATAAGCAAATAATTTTGAAAGTAAAATGTTATTATCAATGACACCAAATGCTTTTGAAAGATATACAAATATTCCAATATGTGCTACATTTCTCTCCAATGATGTAGCCACATCTTTATGAAAAAAAGACGACTACCACAGACTTTCATTTTCCTAAATCCTTTGGCAAACTGAAAACGCTTCATATTTATTGGGAAAGGTTACCATTCTATTGCGTACAAAAGTCTATCTAATACTTTTGAAAAAAAAACTGACAAAAGAGATATTGGCCGATAATTTCCATTTTCAATTTTCTTTAGTTTATGAAGGGAGGCCTAATCTTAGCTTTCTGAAAATACCCTGAAATATTCCATTGCAAATGGTTGCATGAAATTTGTGAGTTAACATGGAATTACAATATGGAGTTAACATGGAATTACATTATGGAGTTACAATGGAAAGTGCACAATGGCATTGATTTGTTAAACTAATGATTGTTAAAATTTGGTCACAGTTTCCAGCATTAACGACAATCACACGCCAAATAGAGTGAACTGTCCATTAAAGTGGTTGATTCATTATGAAGCCTCCAACAATCCAAAGAACGCTTCCTGTCGTTCCATTGTTTCCCGGGGAAACAGCGTCAGCACGCGAAGATTACGCAACGCCGAAGGTAGACATTGCTCGGTTAGTTGCCCAGGTCCGAGGACAACGGCAGGGAATTAGCTTATAATTCAACACACACAATAGTCATCGTAAAAGTGGCTCGCACAGAAGATGGATAGTTTGCTTGTGTCAGACACGGTGACAAATTATACACCGTATGTTAGCCAGGCGCGACCCACACTCAGAAACTCTTTTTAAATCATTCAACATTGGCATAACTGGAAAAATGAGGTTTAAGATAAAAGTGAAATGCTTGGTATTCAAATTGAGTAAGTTCAATAGCTGTGAGACTGGGCGGTACTGCACTGCCTCACGCATACTGTCTCAGAGACATTATAAACATAACAACCTTCAAAGCATTGTTAGATATTAGAATATGAGCAAATATCAACTTGTTTAACATACCTAATAATTACATTCTCTGCATTAAATATATAAAGATAAAATTACTCTTAAAACGTGAAATTCAGTCTTGTGAAATTCATAAATGGATATTTGCTGCAATACAACACCACCAGTGGCAGATACAGCACATCAGTATTCAGTGTTGCCACTTGGCCCCTCAGCAATGGTCTCAAGCAAAGATTAATGGCACAGAGAGTCGCTCGCACAGGGTTCCCTTGGTAACTCAAACAAATTAGACCAAAGACTTCAAACTTTCTAACAGTGGTAGTACCTAATGTTCGGGCCCAGGTAAAGAGGGTCCAGTTTTAGAGGATATTTTCATTATTTAAGGTAATAACAGTCCTTGTGTTTACTGTACACTATTATGAAGGGGCGCGGATAAAAGTTTTGCGGGCGGGCGCCACTCATTGCGTTACGCCTCTGCTCTACTTCCCAGATAATCAGGCGGTGTTCGCTGAAGATAAAGATGTACGAAAATATACGCTGCGGAAATTGTATGAAGAGTACTCGGAATGGAGATTGATTGATTATTAATGATTCTGGGCGCGTCAACTACTGGGGTCATTAGCCCCGTAAGTGTAGTGCATGTTTTTTCATCGGGTCGTGGCGGTGGTCTTCCTCCACTGAATGGCGAGATCCGGCGCCGACCGGTAAGGTTTACTTCAACCAGGTATCTCCCACCAACGGGGCACCGCCCCAGCCTGGACAAGTTCTCCATGACCCCAACCGATCTCCCGGGATGTGTGGTATCGTAGTGCATATTAGTGTAAGTGTGTGTGTAAAGGGTGAAGATAGGACAGGAAGAGAAAGGACAGATCGCGCGCGGCCCGTGGCCCGTTTGGTAGGGTACTGCTCCGGCATTCGCCTGGTGTTGATCGAAGAAACCACGGAAAACTACCGATCACAGCAGCCGGCCGCTAGAATTCTCCTCTAGACAGCGATTGAATTCGACCAAGCTGAAAAGCTAGTACCGAAAATCCTGCCGCCGTCAGAACTCGAATACGAACTGGAATACGGTTTTTTTTTTGTTGGGGCCCTTATAGAAATTTCCAAAAGGAATATTTGAAGAGAGTACAGAGAAGAGCGTACAAATTTACTTTCCGAAGCAATAGGAAGAATGTAGAATGGGAGTCTCTAGAAATTAGGAGAGTTAAAGCAAGACTCTGTGCCCTGTACAAAGCGTATGCCGGTTATCCAGCTTGGAAAGATATCTACATCCGACTGGGTAGACCTTCGTACTTTAGTAGGGGGAATCACAAGCACAAAATTCAGTGTAGGCCACAGAGAACAGATGTTGGAAAATTTTCATTTACAAATAGAACAATAACGGACTGGAATAAGCTACCTGCGACAGCCGAACCCTTTTCTCTAGGTGTTTAAAGATTCAAAAATGAATTAACTAATGGTATTTGTAAACTTTATTAATTTAGTAAGTTAGACTTATTATAACAGTTATTATTTGATTATTATTGTTATTTTTATTGCTATTACTATTGTGTTAATTACTACTAAATGCGTTGCTTTATTAAATATATAATTATATTCAAAGTAGTATTGTATTGAACTGTGGTGACGTGTTGTGCAGTGTAGTGCAGTATAGAAGTAGAACGAGAAGTGAATTTCAAATGTTGTGAAGTGAAAGTGAAATGAAGTGTAATTAAAAATTCGTATAGTCTTGTATTTAATAGTTTAAAATAACTGTGCAGGTCAGCAATAAAATGTAGTTCATGCTATTATTATTATTATTATTATTATTATTTGCATATTATTATTATTATTATTATTATTATTATTATTATTATTATTATTATTATTATTGTTGTTGTTGTTGTTGTTGTTGTTGTTGTTGTTATTATGTCTTTAAATAATTTAAAGTTACATTGTTAAGTAATTTAAAGTGAATATTCCTAATTGTAATATGTAAATTGTAGTGTTCTGGTACGAGGTTGTATATACCTACCTGCAGAAATAATAAATATCTATATCTACCTATCTATCTATCTAACTCGAACCTAGGACCTCCCGGTCAGAGGTACCGCAGTTACATCAGTTGATGCACAGTAACAACACAGAGTATTTGGTTGTAGGAGGATATGCTAAAGGTCAGTAACTGGATGATGGTTTGGAAGTAAAACCCTATCAAAAATGCATGTACTTAGCTAAAGAAATAAATACAAGTGGAGGTAATTCGCATGATAGTAAAACAGAACTGCAAAAGACCGGCTATAAGACAATTACTTCCACAGGTATGGAAAGATAATTTAGGTATGAATGTGAAGAAAAAAATGTATAAGACAGGCGTAGAGAATATTGCCCTTTATGAGTCTAAAGTACCGGGAATTAACAAAAACCAGCATTGGAAATGGAGTTATAGCGCCGAAGTTGCGAACTGATTTTACTGGATAAAGTAAAGAACGAAGAAATTAAACATAAAGCGGAAGTAAGTTTGAAAAGAATTAACACCCCTGAAGTAAAATGACTAAAATGTTATGGACATACGCAAAGAACGCATGAAAAACGTTGGCCGAAAAGATCGTAGAAACAATAACCAGATTAAGAGGAAGACTAGGAATGTAGTATATGGAGTAGGAGTAGCTAAACCTAGTTGGCCGAAAAGATCGTAGAAACAATAACCAGATTAAGAGGAAGACTAGGAATGTAGTATATGGAGTAGGAGTAGCTAAACATAATGAGAACCCTGCGAAAAATCCGACTGGTTTCAAGAATGATTTTTTAGCTTTGGGAATAATTGGGGGGGGGGAGAGAAAAGCCTATTTTTCTCTTACTCTAAATATTTGTTAACAAGATCCATTGCTGTTATTACAATAATTGGTATAATTCCAACAGAATGAAGTTTGTGTGTTTCTTTTTGTGTATTTCCTTACACAATACAGTTGTCCGCGAAAGTCTAAAGATATCAGTAATAAAATTCGATCAACAATCAAAATTTTTGCGAATGACTGCGTAGTGTTTAGAAAAGTTAGAAACGATATGACATTTATCACTTCACGAATTGTCGAAATGGTCCCAGGAATCCGAAATGAAAATAAATCCAGGTAAAAGCGAAACAATTAGTTTTACGAAGGCTCGAACACAGAAAATGCTCCAAAACACAATGCGTAGAAATAAAATTCTTAAGGAACGTAGCTATATCTGGGCGTAATTATTCGAAGCGACCTCATCTGGGATGACGTTAGATATACGAAACAGGTTTGGTTGATTGATTTTTCGTTTTTCTGGGCGCGTCAACTGCTTTGGTCATTAGTTCTGTTAGTGTAGTGCATGTTTTTTTCCTCCTGAAATGGCGGTGATTTTCCCCCGCTCGATGGCGAGATCCGGCGCCGACCTACCGTCGGCTAGTGGGGTTTCCTCTTAACCAGCACTCTCCCACCAGCGGGGCACCGCCCCAGCCGGGACAACTCTAAGCTCCCGACCGGTTTCCCGGAATGTGTGGTAGTGTAGTGCATGTTAGTGTGCGTGTGTGTGTGTGTGTGTGTGTGTGTGTACGGGCAGAGGATAGGAGAAGGAAGAGGAAGGAAAGATCGCGTGCGGTGCGTGGCCCGTTTGGTAGGGTACTGGTCCGGCATTCACCTGGTGTTGATCGGAGAGACCACGGAAAATACCGATCAGAGCAGCCGGCCGCTAGAATTCTCCTCCTGACAGCGACTGAATTCGACCAAGCTGAAAAGCTAGTGTCGAAAAGTCTGCCGCCGTCAGGACTCGAACCTAGAACCTCCCGGTCAGAGGCGCTGCAGTGACATCAGTTGATGCACTTAGCCACCGCTACCGCTGAAATAAGTTTGGAAAGCTCTTCATTTTGTTACGACGGAAAGCTAACTGTAACACGAAAATGCACTTACATTTTCTTGATTCGTCCAATTATTTTACACGAAGGCTTACACTTTCTTGATTCGTCCCATAATGGAACATGGAGTAGCTGGGATCCTCATAGAGGAAAGGCCAGATTGAAGCGTGAATCTGAGTACAGAAAAAAAGCGGACAACACCGGTGGACTTCCAAAACTAGCATTAAATTAAAAATAAAATGACAAAGAGACATTGCAAGACCAAAGAAAAAATGGAAAAAACAGGAACACCTTGAGATATAAGGTCTACTATATAAACAGGAAGACATGATAGACCTAATTTTTATGTTGATAATATTGTCCTTTGACAATGATTTAGTATTAATTACAAATACATTGTTCACCACTAAAATTATTTTGATAACTATAACTATTGACTAAGTCACAGACATAGTAAATAAATGGTCTCAAGGTAATTAACAAATTAAAAAAATAGTAGCCTGTTTGTATTTCAAACATTGTCTATTTGTATTTCAAATGTTGAATATTTCACCAAAATGATTAAGTGATATCCAAAGCTGACTGGGAAGCTTATTATGCAATATTTGCACTAATTACATAATGTAGCCTGACATTTAAACATATTTTCAAGACTTCTATTTTTGATAATATACCTATACATTTTTCTGTTTTGTTACTACGATTATTAGAGATGAGAAAAAACAGGAAAAAATTCACATTTGTTTCTGAAAAATAGAATTTTTTAATGACAACCTTTTTTAATAATTCGAATCTTATAAAAGTATTATTGTAATGAAGTATTATTTTGTAAATGAAAATATCAGAATTAATGATCATTTATAAAAATTTACCACAGACAGTATGAATCTATAACACTGAGCTTCCTGACATTCAATAATTGATCTCATTGATATTTGCTTTCAGATTGTCATTATACCTTAAGTTACAGGATTTTAATTTTTATTTAGCAAAATTTTTCTGTTTTAAAATGTTTTCATGAGAATCGAATTTCCTTCAATGTACCACAGAGCACCTCATCTCTTTGTCATTAAGAATGAGGTTAATGTTAATGTTACATGATTTTAGCACAATTGGTTTTGTAGAATAGAGAAAAATCAGATAATATTTCGAGCTTGCTAAAACCATTCTAAAATTTTATCCTTGAGAATTTGTTTGTAGCTGTCAATGGATCTTTCCTTGCAGTAAGTGACTGTGTCTACATCTTAAAATGTAAATGAATTATATAGGAATGCTTTATTCAGTTTTAAATTTAGGTATAATATGTAGTATATAACACGTGTAATAATGCCATTAGAAAAAATATACAAAATTAATATGAAAAAGACATGAAATATGCAAAACCAACCACAAATTTCCAAAATCAACTAATGATTAATTAGCATTGAAATTTTAATTTGCTATGTGAATGATTAATATGTGAGTGTTTGTTTGAATTTATTATCAGATATTATAGAAACATTATTAAAGTTGACATGACAATCATTTTTCTATTAATCTTTAGTAAACGTAATCCTCTTTTTATACTTTGAATTAAAAGAAAAAAGAATTTGTATTTAAAGGAAAATTAAATAGTTTTGTACTTTTTATTTCATATTGTTGATAACTTTATTTACATTTTTCTTAAAATGACACTATTAACAATTAATATTTTTTATTTTGAGTTACAGTTTTATATATACTAATACTGTTGAAAATTATTCTTGAAATTCTTGAATATTACTATGTATAGTACTCTTGTAAATACAATAATCTCAAAGGATAGTGCACTAGTTTTTAATCGATCAAAAATAATAAAATATTACAATATTGACATATTTCATCTTTTCAAGAATCAAACAGAATTTACTAGCACATTTTAAATATATGATTTAAAATTATTTCCTAGCCATTCGTTTCATTAACTAGATCTCCATGTGTGGAAGTGTAGAGATTTGATTTATTTATCGTCAAAATAATATAAAATTTGTATGTGATGTATGGGAGAGATGATTCGCCGAAGTGAGCAGTCACCTATCTCTCAGACTTGCGGGGGGGGAATGATAATGCTGGTACAATTCTATTGTATTGTTGAATCACGAATTTCCATATCATGAAAAGAAATTGTATACTTTGTTGATAATTATGAAACAAAGTCGCTTTCAAATAACTGAGAAGCGAGTTATGTTATTTCTGCAATGATCAGCTAACATTAAAAGTCATCAAAGTTTGATACATTATCAATATCATTATCTTTACTTTTGTAGAATTATGGAAAGTTTGTTTTGGAAAAAAATTAATATGGATAAAAATTTAAAAGGATTTCGAAACGGTTTGAATTTAATCAACTCTCATGCTCACTTGTGGCTATGAAATCCATGTATTTTGTTCTAATATTTTGAAAATAATCTCCTTAAGTATTTTTAAATAATTCGTAGTATTCTGGCAAATGAATCATTTTGTAGAAACACTTTTCAAGTTAAAGATTGCCACAACTCGTAATTTGTGATCAGACTTCGTACTGTAGCTATGGATGAATACTATATTGTAGCAGACTAAATAACAATACTTTTAGGGTTGATTCTCTTGTAGCAGTCTACTTTGCCATAATGCTTCCTGAATTAATTTATCCTTCCTTAAACTTCAGCGAATATTTAATTACGCTAATAAATACTGCGTATTTATTTTAAAAGTTTTACGTTAGTACTTCGTACTGACGCAAGTGAAAGGAACAAATTGCCTCGTAATACTGTGACACAAATTTGATCAAATGATTACGATATGATCAAATGATTACGATATATTACGATATCGTAAGGAACATAAAAATCATTGGGAACATTAGTTCATCATTCACTATTCAGCAATTGAAGTTCACGAAAATAACAACGAAAGATAATTTTGTCCACTAATGCATGTTAATTGTGGGTCACCATTTAAAGCCAGAAACGTCTTTGCACCGATGTCTGTTGACGCCGACTGGCACCATCGTTTCTCATGTGTGATGTCCATCTCCATCCCCATTGTCGTCGGAATTTACAAAACTAAAACCAATAAACATTTTAAAAATTAATTCTGATAAGTGCTGAAAATTAATTCAAACTTAACATTAAAACATGAATTTTAGAAGACAAGAAAACATGAAGACATCAATTTGAAGTTAAAGTAATTGAAAAAACAAGCCAAGTTTTGTTTGTTTCTCCAATTATACCAATGTTTCTCCAATTACTGAAAAATATGAATATCTGATTGTGTCATTCCGCCTATTCTAAAACTGCGAATCCTCACTGAAATATCATTATTAGTGCGTCACTCACGATAGCTGACGGTAGCTGACGGCATGCGACAACAAAGCTCTAAGTAAGAGTCCGTCCATCATTAAATATTTGCTAATGTCATTTTGCGTTATGGGACATTACGTTTTACTATCTCGCATACTGCCTTCACGGATCAGAGAACGTGTTGTAATGCTGCAGTGAAAACGGCTATTATTCGATTGAAAAATGTTTTGCCCAGCCCTGTTAACGAAACAGTGGATAAATCTTCTTCCTTTCACACTTTGTGTTGTCAGAATCCATGCTTTGTGGGTTCTTGATATTGAAATCGATTGACGTCAAAATGTCTCTCTCTCTCTGTCTGTCAGTCTGGACAGCGATGTATCCAGAATGAGCGAATAGTAGCTACATTTGTCGCAGGCATATGACAACATGCCTACGGTTTAAGCGACGACATCGTAATTCATTATAACTAAATATACAGTCAAACTATCAATTCATAAAATAATGTGGTGGCTCCGGTGGATCTTTTCATTTTAAAACAATTTTGCTCTACTAGTTCGTAATAAAAATAAATTTTAAACATTATACTATTGTTTGGATCGTCCATCATCGAGTATTGATAATTACATGAAAAAGTACAGATGTATTCCTTCGAAAATGTACGTTTCCATAACAAAATTAGGTACAAAAGCCAAGAAAGGAGAGAAACGAAATGAAATGATTCACATTGTGGGCCTGGAATCAAACATTGCATTCGAGAAGGTATAATGTTCAGCATTATACCGTGAATAACAGATGGTCCCAGGTTTGGATTCCGGGGGATCAAATATTGCACTTCCAGTCAATACATTTTCAAAATTAGGTTTAATTATCGTCAATGTAATAATTCATGATGTGCCGGGAAAGTAGCATAGTAATTTACAGAGTTTCACCGCTCTGGGTACCTTGAAATTCCCTAAAAAGTTATATTCTAGAATTCTTCCAGAATATTCCAAAAGGATCCGTTCAAAACTAGCGACATTCAATTTGTCTTGTGCTGAAGAATCGAATACTGATCTCGTGAATATTGATGACATTTCAAAGCGCACTTAACCTTCCCCAAAACGCGATTTAGATGCTCACCATCCTGAACAGGATTCTTCAATAACGTTCTCGAAGGACCGAAAAAAGTCAGTTCTTCGACAGTAGAGCGAGACGCGTCGTAAGACATTTCGTTTCCTCGAATGTGTGGCCATCGAGATATTTCTTGTTGGTCACGCCTCGAATAATGGACCGGAAAAGGTCTAACCGTGAGTGACACTCAGATAGCACGCAGTTCGCACGCAGGTTAACTGATTACAATCCATTACAAGATGTCTCGTAATAAAACTTCTAGAGCGTGAAGAGGATACGAAAGTTGTCGTATTTTGCCAATGATCATGTAGTGGGAAGTTTTATACATCGGAATTACACTTGTGCCCCCGATTCTTAGGCAACTTCCTTTATTCTGAGACATTGTGTATAAAGCCTGTTTTACACGGTAATTTTTCATTCTTTTTTCATCATGTTCTGTACAGAATGTGGATGGAAAAAGGAGTTCGTTTCTACTCGTTATGTCTGGGTGCCGAAACTGAATGAAAGAGATACCAGCGTTTTACAAGTTCACTTCTGGTCTGTAAGTAATCGTGATGAAAATACTTCCTCCAGACGCCACAAAAAGCGCTGAAGATCAGTCATTTAAACACCGCATCTATGATAACAAATTAAGTTAGGTTATATTAGGACTGAGCACAGAACGCGATATTAGAACACAGTGCATCATTTATTTCTCACTACATAATCACTTCACGTTACAATTTGACACATCAGAACGCTTTCGAAACTGTACAAAATGAACACGCATGAAATCGCACCATACGCATGAAAAAGCAACGTTCCGAAAAGTGACACCAGGAGCGCGGTAATCAAACTGGATGAAATCTGTACCGAATAATGAAGCAAGCGTAATTTTTTCGTGCAAATTTCATCCCGTCTGGTCTATCTCTTTTCCGTACCGGCGAAAAATGACGAAAAAAATGATCGTGTAAAACAGGCTTTAGATATTTCACGCTCTTTACGTGAATAAAAACTTCACTTTTTCGATAGCCGCCTGCATGCTGGACGTAAGTTGTTTCAGACGCACCTCATCTCATGCCGTGATGAAGTGTGGGCGTGGGGCGTCAGAGGCGGGCGACCTCGACGTCATCGTCGTCGCTGACCGGGCCCATGGGGTTGACGACTCCGGCGTCGGACCTCCGCGCACCGCCGTTCTCGGCCAGCGGCAGGCGGTCGCCCTCGGCCGCGGCGGCGGCGTGTTTCTCGCTCAGGCTGTGCTTCTCGCCCACGCTGTGCTTCTCGCCCACGCTGTGCTTCTCGCTCACGCTGTGCGGCAGGGCGGGCAGCGACGAGTCCTCTGGTCCGACAGGCACCGGTGGCTTCTCAGGCTCCGAGAACACCTGTAAAGGGCGAACCACCTTTTTAAAATTTTATTAATTTTGTTTTTGTTCCTCTTCAGTGCAAAAGATGTTGAAGATCGTATGGAACAGTTTTATTTACTACATTCTATTAATATCGACCAGGATAAGCAATTTAGCTATCATGTAAACGTTCTTTGTATTATATTTGTAATTTTTTCGGCACCAGTTCTTGCTATTTGCTTAATCACTACCACCCTTTCTAAAAATTAAACATCAAAACAACTTTTATATTTTCTTTCCTTTTCATCATACGTTTTCAAATAAAAAAAAAGATTGCATCTTTACGATGCTTCGCTTTGCGGAATAAAGAAATGTTCCAATGGACCAAATGACTTTACTTATCTTCGTAGGTAGTTAACTCGACGCAAAGTAACCAACAGTAATATATTGTTGGGAATACATGAATTTAACGTCCTAATAATCGATGACAAAAGATTAATACCTATGAGCGATTTTAACACATTTTGTTAATTTCATACAAACAATCAGTCTTTATTTTTGAAATGAACGTGATGGATCAAAACGTAAAATCCAGTTGTGAATAATATTGGTAAAATACTTGCAAGAAAATAATAAGTGAACAAATAATTAAATGCGAGAGCAAATAAAATAAAGAATGGATGTAAATTAGTATAGGAACGAAAGAATGAACTGTTACCTGCAGAAAGTCCCAGCTCTCGGGCAGCAGCCTTCGCTGGAAGAGCTGCCGCGAGCCCCAGCTGCACAGTAGGTGCGCCGCTAGCGCACACAGCATCGTCAGCGTGCGGAACGGGAACTTCTGCACCTGCGCCTCCTCGTCGAACCAAGGGTACTTGATGGCCGCCGGAATACCAAGGCCAGGCTCGCCGCCTGCAACCACGCACGTCTCAGGCCACGCCCCTGCACTTTGCCAATCCTTCGCAAGTTTCATGCACATTACAAACGAAGCAAAACCTATTGAACTAACAATATGAAGCACAGACACATGTTGTAATAGACTGGATGAGCTGGATTCGAAAGCCGTCATGAAATGATGGCTAAGAAAAAAGTAAAAGGACGTCAGGGCAGAACGTTCAAGATGAAACTTATGAGAAGAGAATCAACAAAAATGTTTGCACTGATTTATAAAATTATTTTGTCTCTGGCTCATCGTTGGCATCCGCGAAGCCGCATTTTTGTAATATCTTTCAACTTTACTCGGTTATTAAGTTTAATTCTGTGTTGACTGACGTCTTAATTTGATCGACATATAATGCCAAAACATTTTGACAAATGCTTCAACTCTAGATTCTTACCGAGCAACCGCAGTATGATGCCAAACCAGAAGGAAAAGAGGCTGCCGTAGGTGTTGGCGCCCTCCCAGTGGATGACTAGCAGCAGCTGCGGGAACAGGATTACGTACACCAGATCGGAGCAGAGCACCCTGTACAAACACACCAACACGTTCGCATTTCACTTATTTGCGATAACAATTTCATGCACACCTACTCGCATGGAATCAAATGAGCAAATGTGCCAGGAATTGCCCGGAGAAACCACAGAAAACTAGTGATCAGAGATACCGTACTCTAGACAGAGACTGAATTCGACCCATCTAACTAGCTAGCTAGCGAGTGTCGAAAATCTGCCACCGTCGGGACTCAAACCCTAGGACCTCCTGCTCTCAGACGCTGAAGTGGCAAGAGCTGTTGGCCTATGCCCGGCCAGATCACTCTGAGTGGAAGAATAATAGCGACGAACGAAAGTTCGTCTTGACAGATGGGTGTTGGCAGAGGCACCATTGTCGCACTTCACTACTCTTGCCCCGTGGGTGTCGGTACGGCACCTACGCTGCCTGGATATTTTTAATGAAGTGAAGTTTTCATTTTGTGCATCATAAAAATTGGTTGGTTGTCAGTGATTCCGGGCGCGTCAACTACGTTAAGCTCATAAGTACCGTAAGTGTAGTGCATGTTTTTTCCCCGGGAGGTGGCGGTGATCTTCCCCTGCTGAATGGCGAGATCCGACTCCGACTTACTGACGGCTAGCAGGGTTTCCGTCAACCTGGTATCTCCCACCAGCGGGGCACCGCTCCAGGCGAGACAAACTCTTAAGTTCCCGACTGGTCTCCCTGCGTCTATGGTAATGTACCTTATCTTAGTGTAAATGTGTGTGAGAGGAGAGGATAGGAGAAGGAGGAAGGAATAATTTCGCGCGGTCCATGGCCCGTTTGTTAGGGTACTGCTCCGGCATTTGCCTGGTGTTGATCGGAGAAACCACGGAAAACTACCGATCAGAGCAGCCGGTCACTAGAATTCTCCTCCAGACAGCGACTGAATTCGACCTAGCTGAAAAGCTAGTGTCGAAAATCCTGCCACTGTCGGGACTCAAACCTAGGACCTCCCGGTCAGAGGCACCGCAGTGACATCAGTTGATGCACTGAGCCAACTCTCCTGGTGCATCACGAAAGCGTGGCTGAAGCGCTCAGCTGATACAATATTCTATCCCCTTCCGAACTGATAGCAACAAGGGAAAATAACGTCTTCGAAAAATGTATTACGTCAATAGGAGACAACTCGCGCCGTCAACACGTGACTCTCAAACGTAAAGCGTAAAGAAGAATGGTATAACGTGTAACGACCTCGTTATGGTAAAACGTTATGGTATAACGTTATGTTATAACGTTATATTTTTGCACGTTATGGTATAACGTGTAACCTAAAGCGCCATTACTCGTATTCAAGCAGAGTTCATATCCTTTCGTATTCAAGAAGAGTCCTTACGAGAGGTAGTAGATGCTCCCGACGGTGAGGGCGATGCAGGAGGCCACGGCGGCGACGAACACCACGGAGATCCTCAGAACCCACAGCACCTCACGCTCCGACGCCTGCACAACAATGGAACGCACCTTGTCACAAAATGGCACCATCACACTCACAAGCAAACGAACTTATAGCATTACACAATGACTTCACACCGTCTTCATAATAATGCCACGTTAACCGTCATAATATTATTTTCACACTTTCTGTATGCTGATGTCTTATGATTGGAATATCAAATTAAATTAAAGTAAAAGTGGTCATAAGACCTTCACAAACAGGCGTACTGAACAATTTATATAAACAATCACATGGTTCCATACGCAAATACAGCAAAATATCTTTGCATGACATTGGATTGTAAGCTTCGATGAAAAGAACATGTAAAGAAAAAAAAGAACTAAATAATAAATACGAAAAAATGTACTGGATAATTGGAAGATGTTCTTGCCTTTCAATATACAATAAAATATTACTTTATAAGCAAGTATTGAAACTAATATGGGCGTATAGTGCACAACTCTGGGGATGTATCAGACAGAGTAACATCAAAATTATCCAAAAATTTCAGAACAAAGTGCTAAGAAATATCGTCGAAGCACCTTGGTATATAAGAAATAAAGATCTGCGTAAGGATCTGAAAGCAGTGGGTAAAGAAATACAAAGGTTCCCGAGAAAACACGAAGAAAGGCTGCACCAACACGACAATCCCGAAGCAATTCTTTTCCTGGACAACACAGATCTAGTGAAAAGATTGAAGAGAAAGAAACCTATCAAACTTGTGTTAAGTGTGGTGCCAAAGTATTTTAAGAACTAAGATCTAAAATAACAGTGTAAATACCAGTGTATCTACAAACACAAGAAAGTGTGCTTTTAAATTCAATTTGAAACTAAGAGGATGCTAATGGGCTAGCTCTTAGAACAAAATTTTATTTCATAGTAGTTTAGGACAAAAGAAAATTGCTTATTAGTCTATAAGACTAAATTGTAATGTTTATGAAAATAAAAAAAAAATTAAAAAAACTTTCTGTATGCAGATGCTCTATTGTTGCGACATTACAATATTTTCGATCATATTCTTTCGTAATATCTATTCTGTCAACAATTGTAAGTTGCATCTCATTGTTTTATTCTCAGTTCTTCTCGAAGTTAACTTTTACACGAATCGCGAAGGCCATAATTAGTTAGATCATGCCTCGAAAAGTATGAAAACTGTAGTTTCTTAAAATCCTCAATTTTCCCGCAACAGCCTGTAGCGACTGAAAAATAGTGGAACTGCACGACAGAAAGAAATGTTTCCTCCTCTTAAGAGTTATTACTCAACTATTACTACATCCGTTCGTCTGTCTGCTTGTCGGTCCATCCGTCCGTCGGTCCATATCATAAAACGTATGCAGAAAGCTTTCATAATAAGTTGAAAATAATATTTTTTTGTGGCACGTTACAAGATATTTCTGAGTTCTACTTGCCTGAGGACGGATTGCTAACTTGTAGATGTTGCGGGAAAACATGGAGCTGGATGAGAGGATACTGGAGTCAGCAGAGGCCATGACGGCTGCAGAAATGGCACCAAGACCGAAGAACGAAACCCACTGAAACAAAGCGTCGGTTTAAAAATTTCTATTTACTTTTTAAAATAATAGACATTTAAACAATTTACCGAGAAAGAAACATTTGTTAGCAATTTTATAGGTACGAAAAAAGATTTGTGGGCTGAACGTAGTTTCTTCCTATTTTGATGTCATTGGTACTTAAGTAACTGAGGAAACCTCCTTGTCTACCCGTTACGTTTGGATCTCTTCCGGGATGACAACCCGGAAGCGTCTCGGTCTATTAGGACCAAGGGCTTCTAAGATTTTGAATCCTACCAGAATAAAATTCTCAACAGAAAACTTAATTTGGAGAGAGAGAATTTAGCATCTAAATCGCATTTGGGATGGAGATTTAGAGTTAGTCAATGGTTCATTACATTTCTTTCGACAAAAAGAATCGATTGACATTATTTGTAAACGGATCCCTTTGGATGCAAGAATTCTAAAAAAAGAACGTTTATGAAGATTTCAAGGCACCTAGAGTGGTGAAACAATGTAATATACTACACAGGATTTTGAGAATAATATGAATCATTGCGACTTGATTCGTCTGAATTATGATTATATAACCTAATTTTGAAACTAAATAAGAAATATAAGACGCATTTCTGACCGTACTTTAACACGTAACTTTCTATGCTCTGCAACGTCTCAGCTTGTTTGATAGTAACAATGTCACTGCTTTTGCCGAACTAAATATTGGGAAATCCAAGTGCTTTCTTGAAACTCAATTTTGACTTTTAATGTAAATGTAAACATACCTTGGGGGTAAGATAGCGAAGCGTCAGGGGCAGGATGATCTCTTTGTCCGCGAGCGTCACCTCGCGTCCGAAGTCCTCCACTTGCGTCCAGTCTGCAACAGAAAGGGCGACCTCACCACCCCACACTTCCTCGCTGCCCCAGCTCTTTCCATTCGTACCAATCACCAACATAGGTTATCATTCGTTTCTGGTTATCATTTTCATTCGTTGCTAGGTTATCATTCGTTTATGGCAATGAAAAACGGCCTCATGCATGGAAGTTCATCATTGAATGAAAATACATTTATTGACGTGAACGAGTGAGGTTAAGGAAGAATTTTTACAAAAAATAGTTGTCTGTTGGAACATAGCGCATACGAATGAATAACAGCATTTTATATCATTAGTTCGGAGCTGGTCGCATAGATCATCGAATAAGTGACTACTAATCCTTAACGAAGGTAATGTGAATGATTATAAAATCGAAGATCCTTTGCCAATCGAAAGTTTTACACTGACGTTAACATCAAAGCTAAAAAGCATGCATAAGTTTTTGAGTAGAATTGGAGAAGGATCATTAACCCAAGAGAAGTTGGGGAGATACCCCTGTCCGATATTTGGAAAGTTGCGATCAAAATTTGCGACTGTACTGGGATCATGAGAGAAGACGCCCAGGGAGAAAGCTCTGGAACAGTAAAAATGATCACGATGGGGAAGGGGAAGGATCGCCTCATAGTTTCACCAGTGGAACAGTGGAATATCTTTCCAGCATCCAAAGCCAAGTAGCGGCTTCCTTAAGGGCCAGTGTCCCCCCCACCCCACCTGCTCTATTGCGAAGTGATTAGAAGAAGAAACCTTTTTCGGCTCCGAACGAACTCAGAATATTGAGTGCAATAAGTGATGTGTTTTTTAAAGTAAGTACTTAAAAAAGGAGTGTCGGTCTGGATAGCCGAGGTCGTTGAGGCTGAAGGGCGTAAGTGCTTTGGCTCGAAGGGTTGCGGGTTCGAATCCCGCCTCGGGCACGGATACTTGTATGTGTTCGTGTTGTCCCTACGTATTCTTCCTAGAGTTCCCCTTACAGATAAAACAATCACAGTGGTCGCTATATGACAAAGTTATTAAAAAGCAACCGTAAAAAAAGTAATGATATCATTATCAGTAATGAATTGTCAATTGTCAGTCATAAGTGAACTTCACCATATTATACTTGCTATCAAATACTACTTTCTAAATTTTGTTTCCACCTTAAGACTTCAAACCTTCATTTGCATTCAAGATTTTTTAACCATTATTTGCATCGACCGTCCGTTCAGGCCCTAATAATTCATTGTAAATACTTTTAAAATTGTATCCTGTCTTTTGAAGAGAACTAAAATGACATCAAAGCAACTGGTGGCCAGTAAACCGTAAGCCAGACGGATCATAGTTTGGAGGAAAATCGACCAGGATTTGGCAAAACCGTTACCTCAAAGCACACTAAAATATAGGGCTCATCAGATTGCTGATTTGGGAGCAAACTGCGTGAAACTCATTAAATTTCCAAGTAGGAATACAGAAATACAATATATTCTTGACAAAACTAAGTAGGAGGTAAATAAATGTCAAATATTCAAAATAGAAGCCACATATTCAGAAGGCGTTTAAGAAAGCAAAACTATTAAATTGGTAGGTCATAGGAAAAAGGGATAAACTCAGGTCAAAACGCGTTGTGGAGTCGGCAACAGAACCCATCACTTCTGTGTCTGCATTTCTCAGAGCTTCGCGGCCGTTGCCTCCAAAACCGCTTCTGATTCTCCTGCCTCACCTCTGCCGCATACTGTGAGCCAAGAGCAACCGCTCCAAGGAACTAGTATGTAATATGGCCTGTGCTTCTTCAACGAAATTAAGGCTTTACGTGCATTTGAGTTGTTTTCATGCTGACACACGTTTTGTTCTACGTTTTTGCAGTACTTTCGCTTCTTTTATCGATATACACTTCTCAGCACCGATCAAAGATTAACAAAAAAAGGGGGGGAGAAAACGTAATGCGAGCATACATTCACTGAAAGTGATGGTGAAGTTAATTCTTACCTTCGATAATTTATATCCACCGAAGCACTATTATCCTCGGTTACAATTTGTCCCTCCACTCTTCACACTGAAATAAATTATTGACACCACATTATTGGTCGCATACCAACACGGTTAATTTTATTTCAAGTTCTACAATGCAGCACTTAAACTTTCAATGAGCTGAACATATTCTTTAAAAACGAATATAATACATTGTAATAACACCGCGCATTATGGAACTAATTTAAATGAATGAAATATGATTTTTTTCTTAATTAAAATATGAATTATTTTCGTATATATGACGAAATATGTGAGTAAAGTATTTTACCTGCATTGTAGTGAACTGTGAATTCAAACCCTATTATGGCATCACATAATACGCCACGATGTATTAGATAATTTAAAATCCCTCCTCAATTGGAAGGAGTGATCCATGACAAAAATGAATGTAATACATTCATATTATGATTGTGGTCGTCAATGGGTATTTTATTGGTGCAACAACGAGTTCTCTACTATACGAGTTTTCACTCACTGGTTTGCTGGGCATCTTCATTATTCTTCCCTGGCAGATATAACTAGGAGGACCACTAACATGTGGGTCACAAAATCTAATGACACCTCTCGAATTTTACTCTACTTTGAAGTATACGCTGAGGCGGCCCTAAAGCGTTTTGTTGAGGGTAGTAAGCTCGGCTTCAGGGGAGCACAGTGAATCCTCGTTCTTTCATCACCCTAGTATTTTTCCTTGTCCTCCCTATAATACAGAAGTCAGGAAAAGAAGTGGGATCATCTCAACAATACCTCGAATTTTCGGTTGTAAAATCCATGTTTAAAGTTCTTTTGAGCTGTCACTTTGCAAGTTAGGATTAACCCTAGATTACAAAGGTGTCTATCAGACGACACAACTAGTGCCGAAAGCTTCCCCCATCCCCCTCCAATCACGCCCCGGTTCTGCAACTGTAGGTTCCTTCATTATGTGACTAGTCAGTATAGTACACGTAACCTTGTTCGCGAGCCTATTTCCGGTGTACGTCATTTCCGATGTGCGCCAACACCCGTCGTCCAGTAGACTACGCCTCTGAAATTAAGTAAGTTTTTTTGGCACTATATTGCCTAATATTGTGAATAATGAATACGAACTCCTTATCGTGTAGCTTTTAAGTTTTGTACTAAACATTTAGCAATCATAATGGGATGACGGCAATCACAACGAAGGTCGCATGACAAAATACTATTGCGGACACTTCTGAAATTCCATGTGTGGACAGCAGCAAGCAAGTATGTGCTGTGAGAGTCAAGTTATTTCGGTGTATCTATAAAAACCTTTAAAATGTATTTCGTAACTCCATATCAAACATGTTCAATCTTTTAAATTTAGTGTTTCATTTTAAAAATGAGTTTTCCTTGATTTTTACCCAAAGTAGTCTACCAGACTACGACTTTGTAATAACCAGTGGCGTTTGCTTTGGGTCTGCAAGTCGTGTGTAAACGCCCAAGGAAATAAAAAACATTTATTCCTTCGAATTTAGATTTCTTTCATTTATTCGGTCTTCCGTGCGATCGGCGTTATAGATCAGGCCCAGCGCTTCCATGCAACGCAGGCACTGCGCGAGCGCAGCTCAGGCCGTTGGCGAATGCCTCCAACGTCTTCAGGTCGAATCGGGAGGCGACAGCGCATGCGCGCGACGTCCCCCCACTCACGGACAAAACGTGCTAAGGCGTTGGATCTCTTTATAACGGCCTGCTGGACAGCGAGATATCCTCCGTTGCGCATAGCAGCCTTTAGCGATACTCATGAAATTTGTGTTATTTTTTTTTATAAGAATAGAGAAAAAGAGGAACAATAGTTTTAAATAATTGCTTTCCTTCTCTTTCGTATGAAGAAAAGAAACAAGCAATTGAGTAATGGGCAATCGTGTATGGGCAACCTTATATTTCAGAATTTAATTTTTAAATCGAGGACCCAAGAATGAGAAAAAGTCGAGCACGTCTTTTTAAATATTTTAAAATGTATTATTTCAATCTTTCCAATAAAAAATACATCCTCACTGTTGTTATTCTGCGACTATCTTTCCCTCATTCTTCCAACATTATAATTAAAATAAATAATGATTTTGTTTACATAATTCAATTTTACTTTAAATATGTAAGCGAAAAGAGTAGTGTAGGGATCATCACTGTCCTTCATTGCCAACGCCCTAGATCCAGAGTGAGAAGACGCCACTGGTAATAACTAGGGGGCGGATTTTGATGACCTAAAACATCGCCAAAAATGATTAATAAAATGCTCTTAAAATCTTTAAAAATGCCCTAAAACCAAAAAATGACGTAAAATTTTTTATCAAAACTAGTTCGAATGAACAACTCAAGCTATTGGATACGTTACTGATGTAATCGAGGCTTCTTCCATTCGTTCGAGTGAACTCGGCTTGCAAACATTTAGTTTGGACTGTTCTTTACCAGGAAATCTCTGCCTTTAGTTATCCCGAAATCGGCCGAATCGACAATGGCTCTGATATACGTTACAATAATTACATACAACGCCTGTCAAAACAATTTCTGAGCGAACGAATAGAATACGCAACTGAGTAATTCTGTGAAGAACATTTGCATTTCATAAAAATTATTTGAAGCTTGAAAAAATGTCTAATACTTTATATTCACATTCTATGATGCGATATAAAATCAACAATATAAAAATCAACGATATAAAAACAAAATGAACAACTCAAGCTAATGGATACGTTACTGATGTAATCGAGGCTTCTTCCATTCGCTTGAGTGAACTCAGCTTGCAAACATTTAGTTTGGACTGTTCTTTACCAGGAAATCTCTGCCTTTAGTTATCCCGAAATCGGCTGAACCGACAATGGCTCTGATATACGTTACAATAATTACATACAACGGCTGTCAAATTAATTTCTGAGTGAACGAATAGAATACGCAACTGAGGAATTCTGTGAAGAACATTCGCATTTCATAAAAATTATTTGAAGCTTGAAAAAATGTCTAATACTTTATATTCACATATGCCTGTAACCAACACGCAAAATGTAATTTAAAAATGAAGTTTTTTTTTTTTGGCGAATAACCTAATTGATGGTCGAAAATTAAAAGATATTTGTGTTTTATTGTTCATTTCACGTGACAGTCGTAATCATTTCAAGATTTATCTCTTGTAAAAATTATTACTTAATTCTCAGTTATATCAGGAGTCCGATTTTTTACTCTTAAACATCGTTAAACATTGTGTCTATTGATTCAAAAATTGTAAATGAAGAGAGTGGGTTGACATTTGCACGCGTTAGTTGGTGAGAACTGACGTTTGCGGCCTGGAGCTGGGATAACCAATCACGCTAAAGTAGGCACTTCAGGGTACGTAAGAATGCACCAGGATGAAAAACCGTTGCTTTGTAAACAATATTTCTTTGACTTCAAATTTTAAATCAGAAAAGAAATTCCTTGGTTGGCACTTTTTTGTTCTCTTGCCCGATAGTTGGAAGTCTCAACAGGAAAGGAAAACAGATGAATGCCGCAAGTAAACCTATGCATAAGTGTATAGATCAGATATCATTAATTAGTATGTTACAAGCTCCCAGCGATATACCTTCAAGACCCGTTTATCTGTGAAACATGCTTCAATGGGTGAGTGAAGGTAAAATGATTCCCGGCCTTAATGTATTGTTAGTAAAGCCTAATGCCTGGGAAGTTGCGTAATATTTCAATGCCAGAGAATTGCCATTCTTGTTCCTCGTTCGCACGGAATCCCCGGGGGGAGTGCAAGGAAGTGACTCACTGGTGGACTTGGCCACGACGCCGAAGAGCGCGGGCGGGAACGCCATAGCCACGCACCCGAACATGGCGAGCACCGACAGCACCTGCGCCTGACGAACGCTGCGCATCGACAGGATGCGCTGGAAGTACACCTGCAAGGCATCATCATCAACATTGTTATTATTAACATTATTTTAATTTCGCCACATGGTCATAGTGGGGAGTTTTAACAATTACGTGAGAATAAGTTTCCCGTGTCGTAATTGCCAAGTACTGTTGCGACAGTATAGCTACTTAGCAGAAGTAATGTTTTAAATGATGTTTGACTGTTCAATGAATCTCAGACTGTTGATAGATTTTGACTCGTAAATGCTGAGAACATATCATCCTATGAAAATCAACTTTCATAAATGTGAGACGACTAAAATTGATAGATTCATTCAGATTTTGTAGTTTCGTTAGAACACGTGTACTATTTTATCGCTAAATAGCAGGTGCTTCTAACAAAAAAGTAGATAGATAAAAAGCCAAAACATGTTACATTTTACTAAAAAACAAAATTTAATGCCATTTTAATGGAATAATGTCATTGGGATAACATAATCCATATCAAGACACACGTGGAATTCTCCTATGAGCTCATTAAAAGTATGGGAGTAAGCCGTCGCGTGCTAAGCAGATGCCATTTCCACGATAATGCATCGAAGCGAGTACTTATAACGTTTACATAAAACAAGCGATTATTTTGAATCCATTTAATACTTTGAAATATGTGATAGAAAACGGCCAATTAAGAAGTGTTGCTTGAACGTCTTAATCCCTATTTTTCTGTAGTCAGGAACAAATATTTGAAGGATGATTTGTGCCCTTAGGAATCCACACAAGCAGCGCTGCTCTTATAAAGTCCATAAAAAACACTTATAAGCTACTCCAACTGCGCGTCAAAACACTGCAGTCAAAAAAGAAAGAAAACTTGTGGTGTTAAAACAGCACGTATTTTCACGCAAAATTACACGAAAAGTACTAAACTTTTCGAAAAATTGTACATGACCTTACTTAAGATTCTATCTTTACGGAACAATTTTATTAATGGAAAAATCATAATTGTATTTGAAGGAAGACTCCGAAAAAAATTTGAATTTTTGCTATTTTCGAAAATCAGGGTTTTTAACGAACGTGCGACCTGCACCATTCTCTTAAACGTCATTCATACTATCAAACAACAAAATTTATTTAAAAACGATGGAGTCATTTTTTTTGAAAATTTGGAAAACATCCCAGGGGCTTCATGTAAAGTACCCTCAACATTAAAATATCGATTTCCAATTCAAGAGGCCGCGATATCAGCCATATTGATTGGGGAATATCAAAATTGGAGAAAATCCACTGAACTCCACCGCTAGCGTTGTTCAGACACGGACGGACGGACGGAGGGACGGACGGACGGAGGGACGGACGGAGGGACGGACGGAGGGACGGATGGACGGAGGGACGGACGGAGGGACGGACGGAGGGAGGAACGGAGGGACGGACGGTCAGAAGGACGGTCAGAAGGACAGCCGTTTAGCTGTCAATCCATTTTTCGGCATCAAGGATCCACAAAACATGGATTCTGGATACACCCCGTGTTAAAGGATTTTTTTCTAAATTTAGCAACTGGATTTATCCACTTTTTCGTTACTAGGGCTCAGTAATAAAAGTTTTACTGCCGAATAATCGCCTTTTTTCGCCCAGCATTTATAACTTTCTTCCTACTCCATAGCGATAAAGTAAAAAGAAGCACAACCACGCATGCAGATGGGAGAGCGCTCACCTGGCAGGGAATGCCTCCGAAGATGAGCAGCAGCATGCTGTCGATCCATTCGCCCACGTCCTTCTGGGCGATGTGGCCCACCCAGTCCACCTCCTTCACCGCCTCGTGGTCCACGGCGAAGTGGTTGTAGGCGAACGGCGCGGAGAGGATCTGAAAACGCACTTCTGGTCAGCATCAACATTATCAGTGACCATACCAGGAGCGGTAGCTCAGTGCATCAACTGATGTCATTGCAGCGCCTCTGACCGGGTTCCAGTCCTGACGGCGGCACGATTTTCGACTCTAGCTTTTCAGCTAGGTCGAATTCAGTCGCTGTCTGGAGGTGAATTCTAGCGGCCGGCTGATCTGATCGGCAGTTTTCCGTGGTTTCTCCGATCAACACCAGGCGAATGCCAGAGCAGTACCCTACTAAACGGGCCACGGACCGCGCGCAATCTGTCCTTCCTCTTCCTTGTCCTATCCTCTCCCCTTACACACACACACTTACACTAACATGCACTACACTACCACATATACCGGGAGACCGGTCGGGAGCTTAGACATTGTCCCGGCTGGGGCGGTGCCCCGCTGGTGGGAGAGTGCTGGTTAGGGGAAAACCCCACTAGCCGACGGTAGGTCGGCGCCGGATCTCGCCATCCAACAGGAGATCACCGCCATCTCCCGCGAAAAAAACATGCACTACACTAACGGGACTAATGACCAAAGCAGTTGACGCGCCCGGAAACACGAAAAAATCAATCAATCAATCAATCAATGACCATCATGCTCACTGTAGTTTGTCCGCAAAGATGTGGCAAGGGATTAAACGCGTTTGTTCCGGCTGGTTATGGCACAATTAATTCTTTGGCTTGTGGTCAGTACATACGTTTGTTATTTGAAAGGCATGTGTTCAACATGAAAAACTTTGCATGCACTAGGAAAAACTAAATGTACTAAGAGAAAATAAGTGACTATTCCTTGGTGACAAATACTTAATTCTTTAATGACATCACAAAGGATCTGCCTTGCAACTCAAACGAACATTCCCGAATGTCTTAAGTTGTGACCAACATTAAGTCTGGATAACATCAAGACGAGGCCACCTATCTTTTCTCTCCACTGATGCTCAGTAGAATCAACTTTTAACCCTAGAATACACACGCAGAAACAATATACGTATATACACAGGTCGGGCGCCACTGCACCCCAATTAAAAAAGGGATAATTTAAATGATTACTCCTTCAAATAAGAACAGGCAATATAATTACCATATTTGTTTTATTTGCTTACTCTTTTTCAACTCTAAGTTATCACAGAAAATCAAAATGTTTACTCAATACATGATAGGCACGCACCTTTCACGTATGCTCCGCACAATTAGGTATTTTATATTCGGAGCAAAAAGATTTTGTTTTTCTATCAATTATTCTTGGACATACACCACATATAGCTTCTTTTGGCAGTCCTATTCTTAGACCTTTGGTGATTTCAGGCTATGTTTCAATTCCAAATTTCACACTTCCTAATACACAGATGGGGTACTAGAGTACCCCAAATAATGAAAACCACGTAAAGTAGTAAAAGGTCATGTACAACACGTGCGCAGGCGCGAAGATAACCTACTCAAATGAGAATACTCTGAGTATGACGAAAAAAGTTCAACCCCAGAGCGACTAGCATCAAGTCAAAGTACTTCTGGGGTGCCCTGGCATTCCTCTGTGTAATCTAGGGTTAATACAAAAACGACCCTGTACAATGAAGTACGATGCAGAGTATAAAATGTTTTATAGTTACAAAATAGTCTTAAATAGAGCATAAATAGTCAATAATATTTCAGACACAGAAACCGATGTCGTGCGATTTGCTATTCGTTTATGCATGTTAAGAGTGTAGTAGAGAGCTGCAAGGCGTTCCATTGGTTCTCTTATTCGCACGCGCGTTGCATGGGTCTCGCGTGAATGGGTCTCGTGAATGGGTCTCGCGTGAATGGGTCTCGCGTGAATGGGTCTCGCGTGAATGGGTCTCGCCTGAATGGGTCTCGCGTGAATGGGTCTCGCGTGAATGGATCTCGCGTCTCGCGTGAATGGGTCTCGCGTGAATGGGTCTCGCGCGAATGGGTCTCGCTCGCGAAGGACCCGTTCACAGGAGAGAGCAATGACCCTGACGGCTTCGCTTCGCGTCTTGAAGGGGCAGATGGCATGTCATGTGCAATAGTGGTACAGGACTAAGTAACCAATATGCATGAGGAACTTTTAGGCTCATATTTCATTTATTACAGCTACTTTTCCTTGATATAAGCGAACTGAATGTGCATAGAAATGCAATTAATGTTATACAAATTTATTTCCAAAGCATCTACCCTAATTAAACTGTACTTTTCATTCTCACATTTTCACATAATGTGAATTGGCTGATTCATTTCCATTGATTTCGAGCGCGGCAATGGTTTATATTATTAATCCTGTACGTGTAGTTCGTGTATTTTCCTTGAGAGGTGGTTTTCCCGCTGGATGTCGATATCCGGCGCCGACCTACCGTCGGCTAGCGGACTTTTCTCGAGTCAGGTATCTCCCAATAGGAAGGGCACCTCCCCAACCGGGATAAGCTCTAAGCTCCCGATCACTCTCCCGGTATGTGTGGTAGTGGAGTGCATGTAAATATGTGTGTAAAGGTAGGATAGATTACGGAATGGAAAGGAAAGATCGCGCACGGTCCGTGACCCGTTTGGTAGGATACGGCACCCGAGGATACTGTTCCGGCATTCGCCTGGTGTTGATTGGAAAAACCACGGAAAACTACAGGTCAGAGTATCCGTCCTCTAGAACTCTTCTCCAGAAATTCAACCTAATTGACAAGATAGTGTCGAAAATCCTGCCACCGCTGGAACTCGAATCTAGGACCTCTGAGTCAGAGGCACTGCAGTGGCATCAGTTGGTGCACTGAGCCAAATCTCCCGGTGCAATGACATCAGTTGATACCCTGAACCAGCTCTCCCAATCATAATGTGAAGTCCTTATTTGGACGCTACAGCTTCGTGGCTGCTTTAACTTAGCGTTTTACCATTGAACTCAACGGGTGGGGCCACGAACGCCGGGCGCGCTCGGCCAGGCGCTTTTGGCTCGAGACGTCGACAAGCGAAAACCTGTCGTCCTTCTCTGCCATCTAGCAGATTTTAGGTCAACTTCCGTGACGTACGAGCGACATCACATCCTGCAGGACTGGTGTGTAGTGTAAAGGCCTACGTGCCATAATTTTGTGAATACTCGAATGACTACCATTTGACAATTTACTGGAGTGATCAAAGTGCATTGAGGTCCAAGGGGAATATAGAGAATAATAATAATGAATCCGTTCTGTAAGTAATAAAATATGAAATAACTAAGTAATTTACTAAAGAAACAGGGAGAGTCGAACCATAAACCAGGGAAGTTTCAAACGGAAGGATATAGAAATGGGGGCCTTCCCACGCTGAGTTTCCAGAATTAAGTAAGCATCGGGACAGCAACGCCATGAGGCCCCGCGAAAGTTCAAGAAGCTGCGGCGGCAGTGCCGGAACGGATTGTTCTCAGCCTGGGAGAGAGATGTTACATAGACATCAAGACGGCGATGTAGGATGTTGCAACATTTTCTTACAGAGAAATCAGGGTCAGTTTCTTTACCGTGCTTCTCTACGACCATTTCTTCTGCAGCTGCAACAAGAGAAGTAACCTTGTGGCTACAATGCACTTTCTTGAAGTTGGGTGCAGGGGACAAAACTCGAGAGCACGTATTTATTGTCATTACCGGTAGTCTCGACAAAGGATAAAGACGTTGCTTGAAGAGAGAGAGAATCCACATTTTGTTAGGTTTGGACGAATATTTGCCGGTCTTCACTGCAAAGGCCGAACAGCAATGCCTGAGGAATTATTACCCACTAGTTGAACCCATACAATTACATCGCACAAAAGACAGACCTGTAGAAAAATTACAACAGAAAATAACTGTAGGGCCTAAATGCCCGTTGCGTAAAATTGAGAATATTTTTCTTCATGTCTTTAAGTATTTATCTTCCAAGGCCAATAGTTCGAAAGATTTAGAAATTGTTGAATAATAAAAGAGCCGCTGAAATGGAGTATAGCGTCTCCTCCATCCCCGTTTTCACTTCCCCATCAGTCCGGTACGTCTTCGACGAGTACAAAAGCAAGGGTTAACACCTTCTGCGTTTCTGTTTTCATCTGGCGCTTCTACGGAATACTTTTTAGCTTCTGTAATCTTACTGGTTGTGTCCAATATACAATATACGACAAATGGAAGAAACGACAACAAAACACACCCAAGGTAAAACTTTCGACATGCTGTTTGTAACGTTTTCAAAATAACACATTACTTTGCTTGGTAATGATACGAGTACCTGAGTGCTTAGATTTCGAGCTACGTTTTGGAATACTTTGGCATAAGAATTTTTATCTTTGCTACATAGCGAACAAAATTCCAACGGTAGAGCAATATGGACTTTATTCGTAAGATTGTCGTTCTTTTTAATTACACCCATTATCGTAAAAAACCTGCATGAAAATGCATGAAATTACCTTCAAAGTCCCATCAGCAAACCAAGTAATACTTCGGAAATTGATTTCCAGATTTCCTTTGAGGCAAAAACTATTACACGACCCTGTTCATGAACGTAAGTTTTCATTGAAATTATCAACCAATAGAAATGTTTTTCCACGGAGCGTTCTTGTAAATCAAACGAGTATATAATGAGTAATAAAAATAAATCGGATAAAATGGAATAGGAATGTATCCTATTTGAAAAAAATTAATGTTCGGTACGTTGAGTTCGGAAAAATTAATGGCAACAGCACAATATACCTTTTAAGTACTTCGGGCAAAACTGAAACGTACTCAAGTATCAACTTACCACAGAGGTCATACGAGAGGAAACGACTGTGCCTGTAATGTTTGCATGCACTAATATTAATTGCTATTTCAGAAGACATCTGAATATAAGAAGAATTCAAAGATAAAACGTGATGTTTGCCTTTGCTTGGGGCAAAGGAATCGTAGGCAGATTGAAAATGTGACCAACTAGTTTACTATTCTGCTATTCAGGTGTGCATTATCTTATCAGATAAAACGTGATGTTTGCCTTTGCTTGGGGCAAAGGAATCGTAGGCAGATTGAAAATGTGACCAACTAGTTTACTATTCTGCTATTCAGGTGTGCATTATCTTATCAGAACCCTTTTCATTCTTTATTGTTTTTAACATACTCTAGCCGAAAAATCAAAAACAGTAATTTCGAACCGAATATTTTTTCAACTATTTACAGCATACACACTATTCAGATAATAGAGAATAACACACAAATATAGAAACTCAATTGCTACCTCCGTTTCGAGAAGATTTGAAGAGTGGATCCATTTCGCGCAATGCAGAATGTTCTTTCAACACTCACCAACCCGAAGACGATACAACCGAGTTGCAGAACGTCGGTGTAGATGACGCTGTAGAGGCCGCCCACCATGGTGTACGAGGCGGCGAAAATTGCGCTCACAATCACCGACGATGTTGCGTCCAAGTCCAGGATCACCACAAGTGACGAACCTACGGCACACGTCAAACGTACAGTACGCCGATACATTGTCGCCATTACGTCGCCAACATGATACGCAAAGAGGTTCAAATTTTGGCAACGCAGTCAATTTTAGCAGCCTGTTCACAACGGCCATGCATCTAGGGGTATGAATTTTAAATGTGTCGTGGTTTATATTGGAAATCTGCAGACTCTCTCCGCAGAAACTCTCGTCACGGCGAACGATCTATAAAGTAAAATCGCTCTCCTATCTTTCGAATTAGTCCTTGATTGTCTGGGTATCTCACAATCGGTACCTAACTTAGCGCTTAACTTGTATTTCAATTATATTGCAACTAGCATGCATGGAAAATATTACATGTATGGAAATCCGTACATGCCAGAGGTGCACGAAGGGCGACAAAAGAATTCAGGAACAAATGTAAATTAACTACCAGTAACAAAGTAACAAAACTGTTGTGAAAGAAGGCGTGGTCAAAATGGTCAAGCAAAATAGCAACAAAATTCTCGTTAATATTGAAGGTAACAAATAATGCATTAATACACGTATAGTCGTCCGTTTTAAAAATGTAATAACTGGTGTTGGTCTATATTTATCATATCAGTACCTTGAATGATAATATAACCGTTTTACAAGGACAAATGTTGTCATATTAAATACAAAATCGTACAGATGTTTTTAACACTAGTGGATGGTGTGATGATTCACGATCATTTAAAGCTGATGCAGTAAAATCGGGGTGCAATATTCACTGCACCTATCTAACGTTCGAATTCGAACGAGGAAGATTCTCGACTACCTAGATAGCAAGGTCGAACCCGGTCATTATCTGGAGGAGAATTCTGGCAGTTGACTGCTCTGATCGGTTTTTTATGCTTTTCTGATAAATACCAGGTGAATGCCGGTGCAGTACCCTAACAAACGGACAATGGACCGCGAGCGATTTTTCCTTCTTTATAATTGTCCCCTTGTCTCCTCTAATGGGATTAATGAACATAGTAGATGTCGTGCCCGGAAATAATTCGTTCACTGGACGTAGTGCGTTTGGTCCTGGCGCTTGCCCACTGGCGTCAGTTTGTGCTTCTCTCCCTGGCGCCCACCCAACAAAGGTCCCCGCACACGGCTGGCAGGAACATGAGGCCGCCGACCCGGTTGCCGTACTTGCGCTGGAACGGGTCCAGCATCGTCACGTACTCCGCACGTCGCATCTTCTTCACGAACAGCAGCACCCCTGCAAAGGACGTTACGTACATCGTATAGAGCGATTTTCCTAAGGATGAGCCAGAGTGACAGCTAGTGCTGGCAACATAACGGGAGGTTCTGTGGTCGTTGTGCCCTCCATTCCATTAGACTCCCTTCGAGCATTCTTTTCTTTGCAGTTGGCTAACTTGTAAATGGCTTCGACACTTCTTTTTGTGATGTCCTCGTCCGACGAAAATATAGTGCGCTCTGAGAAATAATTGAAATTTGGAGGTGCAGTGTTATGTGCTCTTCTGCAAAAATTCTTTTTTCTATTAACATTACATTGTATTTACTTTTTGTGTGATAAATATTATGTTTATTTTAAAACCGAGATGCGTACTGGGGACGTGTTTCCGTCTAGTGTACTGTTGTGTGGCGAGCTGTGATTGAGAGCTTTATATTTATATTCGTGGCAGTTTTCTTTTACTGATTGTGAGAGCATGTTAAGAGATTTTCCACATACGTAATTATATTTAAATGTTTCCCGGACTCGCGTACGTGCATACACCTCAGCGAAAGTCTTTGACTCCTGTATAGGGATGTTTTTACGGGAGCCATAACCTAACACTTTACGAAGAGGCGTGGCTGAACAGCTGTCGCGGCGGAGGGATACTTCTCTGAATTTATGATGTTCACTTGTTACGCGAACTGTCACTTTGGCTCATCTTTAGGAAAATCCTTCTATAATGTTAAGGAGAAGTGTGTATTTGAGTGACTTCACTAGGAAGCTGACATGAGAGTCGGACCCACCCATAACAAAAAAAGCTTTCTAAGACGCGTTACATCAAGAAATGCGGAAGTAATAAAATCCCCTCTATCTCTCCGTTAAGGAAAGGTGACGGTTTTGCACTACGTATACAACCTCAACAATATAAAGCCTCGTAAATGAGTGTCTCCTTTTTAAGGAATCACTCCCTCTGGGATCATCAAACGGATGTAAGAGAAAAAAAATGAACTTTGCAGATCAAGATAAAAGAAAAGCAGCAGGCACACATGCAACCAGCCAGACACCTTTCTTAGAAAGACATTACTTTCATGCGTATCTTGGAAGTTATGCGGACGATGTCCTTAAAACGCTTTTTTTTGTCAGTAATGGGACACATACGTTCTACCAGCGATTTCTACCTACCTTGGACGTTGAAATATCTGTTTAAAGGGTACCCCACTCCTTGGCACGCGTTGTCAGAAAGGTTCAAGGTTAGATCACAGTGTGAAAGTATTTTCGCTTTCAAACAACGATTTAAAAAATGAGGAATATTCACAAGAGTCCAAGAAGACATAAATAATTCACAAGAATGTGTAACGGTAATTTCAACTAAAAACGTTAATTATGAATTAATGGGAAATAAAATTATTATTAATAATATTAATACTAAATTTATTGAACTATTACGATTTCCACGACTAAAGAAATATATTTACCTAAATTATGTAATAAATACGAGTAATCGTATTAATCAATATCGTATAGTAACTATCATAAATAATATCACAGCACATTAAGTGATATTTAGTGTGATTATTTCAAGAATTAAGACACTACATGAATTGAATGGATAATTAAAATCTCAGGAATTACAAAAAAGACAAATATTACTCATATTTGCTACCGGAATATGTGAAACTTTCATTCAGCTCCGAGTTATCACTGCCTCCTAGAATAACTTGTAATCAAGTAAAACATGAATGACAGTTTTAATGCAGAAAAAGATTTCAAATATACTTCGATTTTATGCTAATTAATGTTTCAAAAAACAATAACAAAGCTACTTGCAAGATCATTTATTAAAAACACAATTAGCATTAAAGTTGTAGGCAGTTGAGTTTTCTATGTCTTGGTATTCCGTTGATGTATTTGAAATGGAAGGTGTACAAGCTGAATTAGCGGGATTCGTCAATTTCTAGTGGGTTAAACACACGTGTGTACTCATGCAAATATTCTTCTGAATAATTTTAGTTGTACCGTTACATATAGTTTTGATAGCATATCCTTTGTACTTTCGCCATCTAAACTTCGCAAATTAATTGTTTAAAATAAGTGTAATTTCTTCATTTGTAGTTTGTGCTGTCGATTTGTATTTTCTTTGTTAACAAAATTCTTGAAATTGCTTTCACACACTTACTCATTTTCTTTTGCTGTTTTTCGGCACTGAATCTTTAATAATATATTCTATTTCAGAGTTTTAAACATTACCAAAAAGAGACGTTTTAATATTAAATTGATGCTCACAAGCTATTATGGGCCTAAAACAATTGCTATCTTTATCCTAAAAAGGTAAACAAAGTTCTTACAGTGGAGTGCAAAAAGAAAACAAAGTGATAATCATATGTCGATAGACATATGAGATTGGTTTAATTTGAATATATTCTTGCTTAGCATTGGCTACTTACGTCATGGACAGGCATGAGTGAGTCACTGTACGTCGTGCGTCGAAACGATGACGCTAAGCTTACGTAGTAGCCGAGTCATGGAATAGCTTGCCTGCAGCACTAATGGAGACTTTTCCCACAAACATCAACACTTTTAGGTTAAGATTAAATTCTGGTAATAGTGTAAGCGATAGGATCAGTAGTCTGTGAAGGGCCTCTGCATTTAGTAGGCATGCCTCAAATGGAATAAGTTTGTACTGTGAATTGAATTTATACTATGTATTGAATTGCATGTATTTTAGTATTCATTATTATATTATGTTATTAGATGTATAATAAGTGTACAGAATTTGCCACCGGGCTAATTAAATAAATTATCTATCTAGTTTGAAAACGACATAAAATAATTATTTTAATTTAGTATCCGGGCAGGCTGAAAAGAACTTTTTCAATATACATAATCCCATTTGAAATTAGTTTGCCGGAGTTGGGGTAATTCAAAATTATCTCCGTTTTACAATGACAAATACCCGTACACAGCAGGAAATTATGTCTAATTTCTGCTCATGCTGTGACTACAATTTGACCTCAATAGCACTCGGGTATTCTGATTACTATTTGCGCCAATTGCAAAAAAATGTAAAATCGTACTTTAAAATATTTTATTAATAATAATAAATTTCCCCCAAAAGCATCGGCTTACGACCGGTGATTATTTGCTCGGATATTGCTTTGCTGCACATGTACATAACGCCATGATGTCCGTGCCTTTTAATCCTTCTTTATTCTTCTTTCTGATATGAAAAAGCCAGTTCTCGTTCCAGTCACTGAGCACAACACACTCGCCAAACAACATGCGCCGAATTGTTAAGACAACAGCTTAACATGTTTTTAAACCGAATGAACCATAAGTGAAGGAAAATGGTCCTAGCGCAAGGTTATGATAATTAGTCCATAACTCTAAATATGTTGAATGGATCCAAGTGCCAATGATGGATTTGATCAAGAGTTTTTTCAACTTACCGAAGAGGTAACTGAGACTATAGCCAACCGGCACCTGGCACCACACCAGACCCGACGAGAATAAGGCCTCTGCAGTGCCGTTGATATAGCCACCTCCAACCCACGTGGCTGCAACAGGAAAATATAAAACATTATCTGGTGGGAAGTGGAAAGTTCTAGTTTCGTTGTTAATGCTCCGAAGCTTGATAAGTTTGATATTCCTGGCTGCCTACATGGCACGAATTATCGCCATGACTTTATTTACAAATACCTGTTAGGTTTTAAAAGCTAATCAATACAAGCACTATCTTACTACTAGCTTCCAAATTATAGAATGCCACATAATTTACGCTGAAACCATCGAACAGCCAACAGTTAATTATTGACCATAATAAAAAGCAACTGCAGGTTCATACATCATTCAGTAAAGTAGTATATAATGTAATATATTTTCTATTACATAACAATGACTTCCTTAGAATTCAAATGTCCTGAATGAAGACTTTAATAGTAAAATGTCTGATCCGTCCTTGAGAGATGCTTTTAAAAAGGTTACTATGCAAGACACACCGCATTTCTTATTGTACGTGGGATTTTTTTCCATTGAAATGCGGATTACTAGTTTCTGAAATTATATACTACATGGGTTGCACATGTTACGTGCATGGGAAACGTCGTTATCGAAAGATCTTTCCCAAAGTTGTACGATACCTTGGTGTGGTTGATTTGGTAAGGTTGATGATATTCGATAAATATTGATATTTTGTGAAATTTCTGCGCTGACAAGTATTCTCTCGGTATTATAAGTTTCGATATCAACAAGTGACGTTTTACAATGTATTTTTGTGTAAGGGGTCCCTAAAAAGCGCCGAATATGAATTTCAAAATATTATCAAAAATTTTGTTCTTTACTCTCAGGTTTGAGTTAGTCAAAGTGGTGTTTATAGAGTCTTAATGTCGCTTTCATAGAAACTTCTAAAATTTCGAAATTTGTAGTGTAATGTGTTTTCGAATATCTTCTTTCAAATGAAATTCATTTAAATCATGGTAGTTTCGCAAACAGGGGGGGGCGAAATCTGGCATCTTTTAAATTTTGTAGACAAAATTATGTCAATTCAAGTAAATGTTTTGCTTAAATGTTGTGAATGAATGTATTGCTGCACACTCACTAATTGAGTTTAAGTTCAAATTGCATTCATACTTCTGAATTTTCAATAAATATAAATGGATAAATAATTTCTAGCGTCTTGTTAATCAATATTTCTTGGGCATAATTTGCTTAAGATTACTTTTTATCTCAAGAACAATTTGGAATCAGCCAAACACCATTATTTATTAATCCTGTCTGGTATATTTTATCAATGGGAAAAATATTTTTCACCGTTTGTGGTCTATTTTCGACAGGATAATAGTATCCATATCAATATTGTAATTTTTTGGATTGTTATTTTTCGAAAAGAAAGTATGTACACATTTCTGTACCCTAGGCCTCAAGTATTACTATTCACTACCTAATCGAAATAAATACATGCGTGTAAGAAACGCTAAAAATAGAAGTTTGTAATTATATTCAATAGATCAAATTATAATTAACAAAACCACAACTAGATATGAAATAATAACGAATAATCTAGGTTACAGTGACCACGATGCACAAATTCTTACAATTACTAATAACATGAATACTGACACAATAAATAAAACACGCATGTGCAGAGCATTTACTACAGTTAACATATTTTATTAAGGAAGTTTATTTTAGTGAAATTTAGCTAATATTATTTCGTAACTTATTTTAAAGAAAAAATATTTAATTAAAGATTTTTTTTCTAATATTTTTGGAAATGTAGGTAATAGGTATTAAGGAAGTATTCAATTAATTTTATTTTTTAGAAACGTTCCAATTGGGAGGATGAGCAACATCAAACAGATTCAGCAGCAGAGTAATCATCAGAATTATTATCATTTTCCAAATTTTGGAACTTACTCGTATATTTTGTAAAACTGGCTTTATGAAAAACTTCTTTGTTGCTCATTTTGGTGTTAGAGAATTGACACTATTTAATTATTCAAAACTTCAAAATATTCTTTACATTTGTATGAACAACACGCTATTTGTCATTAAAAGAAGTGTATCGAAACCAATAATTTTCTTGCGTAGGGACTCGGTGGGTACGTTTGTGTACATCAACTTTACCCGCGATTTACAATTCAGTGGATAGTTTACACTCTTGATATAGTTATATGTGTTTTCCTAGAACGTGTGCTAATATCAGGCGACTGCAAAATGAAGGAATGATCGGAAAAGAAATCAATCATTTAGTCACTGCGGTGCCGGTACCAGAAGAAACGCCACACACTTTGAAACACAACAAAACTGCAAAAATGAAGAATCACATAAAATACCTTACAGTATTAAACAACTGAAACTGGCTACTTCATTTTTGGATTGACTTCATGTCTTTAGTTACAACGACAAGAAATTCATGCATGCAATCGTAGCCACTTAATCTGCAAGAGCTAAATCCGTTCTAAAATTATCTAAACAACAAAAATTTATTTTCGAGGCCGGGACTCGAGTATGTATTCGCAGAACAGCTAAAGCACATGGATAAATGGAATACGTGGGGTGAATGAGAAGTGTTTAATTAAGTATAAATTATTTAACAGTATTTACTTGAAGGAGTTCAGCTAAGCTAAGTATCTTTATTTTGGAGTAATATGCAAGAAATTATGTAAAACGTTTGGGCTTTTGCAACGAGTGGAGTCAGAATGTTATACGATTATCGCGGAGGGAGAAGTTCAGTCTCGACATGGATTTGGAAATGCGTGAGCAAACCCAGTGAATTTGGAAACAAATTAGCTATTGTTTTGATATCTAAACTACCTTAAGACGTGTTAACTTTTGTATCATTTTTTTACTGAAGGTAAATACATAGGTAGTTATTCCAACTTTACATATGCAATTTTTATTACTTACTAACTTATTCTAAACTTGCATACTGAACATGGGGGAGGTTGCCCACTATGGGTCCTCTAATCTGGTTCTATGTTTGCGAATTTTATTTGAAAGACATGGAAAGGGTATTTATTTTGAATTCTGGTTTTATGTGTTGGATTTGACTGAACTTGGTGAATGCTGGGATTTGATGTTATGATAAGAGTGTCAAAGTATCTGATGTGATGATCTAATGATACAATGTTGAATTCCTTGTGGAGCTGATTATTTGAAGTGAACCATGTTAGTTATGGTTCTCAGAAATTGGTTTTGGATTACTTGGAGTTTGCGAATATGTGTGTTGGTGGCGTTTATCCATATGAGACAGGCGGAAGTGATTATAGGTCTTATGATTGTTTTGTATATTGCTATGGCGGTATTGTGATGTAGTAAGTTGTGTCTGTTTATTATCGATTTTAATTGATTTATTTTTGCCTTGGCTTGCATTATCTTCATTTCAATATGATCGCGCCAATTTAATTTCGAATCGATGTACAGTCCAAGGTATTTAGTTGGTTTGTTGGGGCAGTACCATTCTACTGGGATGTTGTTAATTGTTAGGGGGTGGGTGGAGGGTATGGTCTAAGTGAGAATATTTTTTCTGCTGTTTTAGTGGAATTTCGTTGAATTTTGTATTTCGCAGCCCAGCTATCACGTATGTGTAGGTATAATTGGGTGTTTGCTCATAAGTCTGCTAGTAAGTTGCCAGAGATGTATAATGCTTTGTCGTCCGCGAATTGTGCTGTGCTTTTTTATTTGGGAATGTCTGTTACATACAAATTGAACAACGTTGGTGATAAGGGAGATCCTTGGGGTAATCCTGCTTTGATGCATCGGGGGTTAGAGAGGTGGCTGTTGACATTGACGGAGAAGGTTCTATTGCTTAACAATTTGTTAGTGATTGTGTGTAGTTTTTTGAATCATCACGCATTGTAAAACGCACTCCACTGGAGTAAAAAGTTCGCGTTCAGTTATCGGGTCCTCGGAAAGTTGCATGTTTCAGCGAAGGAGACCTAATGACCTACCTATCATGGTGAGCACGCCAACCGTTAGGCCGAGGCTGCGGCCCGCCAGCATCACCTCCTCCTCGCCGCTGTTCTTCTGCTTGGTGCCTGCCCAGATGCCCACGCCCAGCACCGCCACGTAGAACACCAGGATGCCCACCACGCCCTCCACGTACACGGCCATGGCGCCCTCGGTGCCCAAGGGCCCTTCCCTGCGAACACACCAAAGCACACCGATCAAACACAAGCAGAAAGACGACAGCCTTCAAAACAGGTTGGTGTGACTAATCCATCCGTTCACCCTGATTCTGGAATATACAAGTGACATTTCAAATTACACAGTAACTGAAGGTTATATATAGATAGCGTCTTACCAGCCGCGTATCAATGAGGAGGGAGAAGGATCAGCGATGGATCCGTGCCTAATTTTTACTTTCTCACCCTTACTTCCTAAGAAGAGGAAGTATTGTAATCGTGCGCCGGAAAAGGCAAATTTTCAACAGAAAAACTCTTAATGCTGAGCCCTGGTAATGAAAAAGTAGATAAATCTTGTTCATATATTGAGTACGGCGGCAACGGCGAGGGAGGTCGACGCAGCGGCGATCTTCAGTGACGCGGTGACGGCGGCGAGGGACGGCGACCCGGTGACGGTTGACGACGAAGCAGTGACGGCGGCGAGGGACGGCGACGCGGCGACGGTGGACGACGAAGCAGTGACGGCGGCGAGGGACGGCGACGCGGCGACGGTGGACGACGAAGCAGTGACGGCGGCGAGGGACGGCGACGCGGCGACGGTGGACGACGAAGCAGTGACGGCGGACGAGGGACGGCGACGCGGCGACGGTGGACGACGAAGCAGTGACGGCGACGGTGGACGACGAAGCAGTGACGGCGGCGAGGGGCGGCGACGGTGGACGACGAAGCAGTGACGGCGGCGTGGGACGGCGACGCGGCGACGCTGGACGACGAAGCAGTGACGGCGGCGAGGGACGGCGACGCAGCGACGGTAGACGACGAAGCAGTGACGGCGGCGAGGGACGGCGACGCGGCGACGGTGGACGACGAAGCAGTGACGGCGACGAGGGACATCGACGCAGCGGCGATCTTCAGTGACGCGGTGACGGCGGCGAGGGATGACGACGCGGTGGCGACGACGACGAACGGGGACACATCGGTGGACAGCCACGCGGGAACGGCGGCGAGAGGCGGTGACATTACAATTAGGAATTACGCAGAAGGCGAGCTTCTGTTTACTCTACAGGTTAATTGCAGGAACATTTACAATAAACCTATTCATTTCTGGAAGACGGTCGAATCTTATACTGTAGATGTCGTGACAGGTACGTAATCATAACTCAATGCGGCAATAAAATGTGGAAATGAATTTAAAATTTGGGAGTACTTCACATGAAGCCCACCGGTCATTTTCAAAATTTTCTCAAAAACTGCTCCAATTTTTTCATTAGATTTCTTGTAAGATAAGAGCAAACTTGACTCTTAACTCTAAATTTTGCAATTTGTTTTCGAAAATTGCAAAATTGGTTTTTTCTGGCGTCTTCCTACAACTACAAAATTGAAGACATGCATTTTTCCTTCAAATGAAATTTGTTGTGCGTAAATAGTTCTTTCAATTAGGTCATGTAGATTTTTGGAGAAATTTTAGTAATTTTCGTGCAATTGTGTATGCAATATTTGTAATTTTAAAAAATAACAAAAACAAGATTTTCTCAAAAACGGCTCCAAATTTTTTCTTTAAATGTTTGGTAAGATTATTGCCAAACGAACATTTTACCGTGACATAAAAACCATATTGCTGTATTCTTTTGTGTTTCAAAATTTTCAAAATGTTTTTGACTTGTTTCTCACGTCTGTAAAACGTACATTAAAGGCAATTTCACATTATTATATTTATGAGCACATGTGCTTTAAATAATGTCAAAGTTTCCCGAAAACTCAACAGTCTTTTGTAAAAATGAGCACAAAATTCTGCATTTTCAGAAACGCTGAAACGCCTTTTTCTAAAAAATTGCTCCAAATACTGTCTTTAAATTTTTCAAGTAGCTTTTGCTAATTGCACTGTTTATTTTGACATCAAGTTCATTTCGATGAATGCTTTTGTATTTTAAAAAATTACACAAATGTAATTTTCTTGAAATACCTCTCACGCCGTTAATATGGGTATTTCCATCGATTTGCATGCATTATTACATTTGTAAGTGGATGTGCTTTAAAGGACTTCAAATGAAGTTATTCGAAAACTCAATAAATTTCTGTGAAAAAGAGCTTAAATTTCTCTTTTACAGTAATACTTAATCGCCATTTTCTTAAAAACGACTACGAATTTTTCAATGAAAACTTCTATTTAGGACGAAGTATTACATTTCTTTAATATTCTAGAAGTAATGATCCAGTTGTACTACCGGAAAACAAAGAGGTAGGAAATTGTCAAAAAAATGTACTTTGGATGACGATAGATGGCAAGCTGGCCAGAGAATGGAGCACTACCTTAAAGTCAGACCACACCAAGGAAATCAGAAAAATTTGGTACGAGAAAGTCTGTGCCATTCTGTAGCACCTCTAGTTTACTTTCTCGTATACAAACGTATATACGGGAGAAATTTATGCAATAGCAGTAGTATAGAGTATAGAGAAAGTTATGCAATGCTGCGGAAAATCGATTTCGAGATTTCAACGGAAATACACGTTTTCGGGTCCCCTGATACCGAAAAAGTTTTTTTCAAAACGTCCGTCCGTCCGTCCGTCCGTGAACACTAGCGCCTAAACTGTTCAGCCAATTTTCTCCAAAACTCATTTGCCCAGATCGATTCAAGGAACTCAAGAATCTGTAAATTTGAAGTGATTATCTTAATTTTTTGGGGGTTCCGAAAATCGGAAAAGTTCAATTTGGTTCGGCTTCTTTCTACCTTTATTGAAAATTGAGATTTTTTCTCAACAAAAATGATGTTCAAAGACCTTTGTTGAATTCTCGTGTAAAATTTTTCGAAAATATGAGTAGTTTTTGCGAAGTTTTGCGTAAAATATAGGCAATTTTTAAACAATATTTTTTTTTCAAAAAAGCTCCAAAGTTTTTCCTTTAAATTTTCTCCTCGTAAACCAAAGAACGGCAAAAAAAGCACTAGTCCCATTTCCACAAAATTACAAAGACCGCAAGTAAAGAAAATCTTTACAACGTTGTAACGTAACGCACGTTACAACGTGCCTTTTCTAAACGCCAAAACTGAAACTATTTTAACACAAACTTACTGAAAATGATTGTATCATATTGCTAAATGTATTTAGTATTACTTCTTAAATATATTTTTTCTGGAATTATTTTGCAATATATTCTAAGATTCGGTGTTGACGCCACTTACTCCTAGGGTGTTCTCCGGTGGCATTTGTATGCGACTGTTAAGAAACCAAAAAAAACATTTTATACAACTTACAAAGGCGCTATTTTCAAAATTTTATATACTTTGTACAGTGTTTGCACTTTGTTTTAGTGAAATCTAAATATCTTGACCCTAAAATGACACAAATGTGATTTCTTCTTGGTGTTGGGCCCCTAGCCACAAAATTCTTCGTGCAACCACTGGGTTCATTTGCGGTCGTGAATGGCGTCGTGATGGAGAGACACGGCGACCAGCAACGAGCTGCTGTCCTCGCAGCGCGAACGAAAGGCTGCATGCGTTTACCGCTATCTCGCGAGTGACGTAGGGCTGGTATGTATAGAAGGTTGCACCAGCGCACCAGCTCGCGCACGCGAAAGCACTGCATGGAGCAGTCTGCACCCAATGAGGAAGGACAGAGGGGACTATTTACGCTCTGAATGCAGTCGCTTTTTACCGGGAGAAGTTTCTGTCGCTTCGTATTTATCATTTTACCTACTGCAACTGCTATTGAATTGACCAGGTAGGAAGAACTAAAATCTCTTTCGTGAAAAAGAGTGATGAGTTCCCGTACCTTTTTTCTAACGAATGTGTGGTTACGTAGTCTAAAAAATAAAGGATAAATAAGATTTGATCACAGAGGGAAAATCGTATAAAATAATTATTTTATTACGTAATCAGTACAATTATTTTTTATAAATAATACATAAACCAAAATTATATCAATTATTAATAAGATCTTAATAATATCTTTACTACAATGTAAACATTTATTTTAATATATAATACCTTTTAATATCCTTCTTAATCCTCAAAATAACAACCGTAGTTTTAAATAAAATGTACGCGGCACAGGAACACCTCACCATGTTCAGGATAACTTCCACCACGAACCCTTAAGAAAATCTGCAGAGAATGAGTTCCAATCGCTTCAGTTTTACCCGCGGAGCTGTCGACTCACTCTTACAACCCAAATTGTGCTTGATCATATTCTACCCCGAGAATTATGCATGTTTATTTTTGGTTGTGCAAGGAAGAAATCGGAGAGAGGAAAATAGGATGTTACGTCACCAAAATCAAATGTTTTCCCATGGATTTCTTGAACAAAGTAGGCAGGACACATTTATAACACATTTTACTTTTTTGCATTCGTACGTATTTATTTTATACATATTATAAAGTTATGTAATGATCCGGCAAAAACGGCAATTTTTCGACACAAAAATCCGTATAGTGGGTTCTTGAAAAAGTGAATAAATCTTGCTCCAATATGTAGTAAATGACTTGAGTAGTCAGAATTCACAATTTGTGGGTCGTTGATACCGAAAAATTGGTTCGCGGCAAAACGTCCGTCCGTCCGTCCGTCCGTCCGTCCGTCCGTCCGTCCGTCCGTCCGTCCGTCCGTCCGTCCGTCCGTCCGTCCGTCCGTCCGTCCGTCCGTCCGTCCGTCCGTCCGTCCGTCCGTCCGTCCGTGAACAATAGTGCCCAAACTAAATAGGATGTTTTCAAAAATTAATTTTCCCAGGTCGATCTGGCCTGTCACGAAGCTCAGCGATGTAAAACATTCTTAAAGTTTTGGGGGTACTTTACATAAAGCTCTGGGACATTTCAAAATTTTCGCAAAAATAGTTCCAAATTTTTTCTTTAAATTTCTTGCAAAAATAGAGTTAAATACGCTTATAGATATATGTCTCATTTTTACTGATAACTTTTAAATTTTGGAAATTGCAAAACCTTGATTTTTTCGGCGTCTTCCTTTAACTGGTAGAATACTGAAGTTAGTGACTTTTTCTTCAAATGAAATTTCTTCTGCACAATTCTTTCTTTCATTAAAGTTATTTATATTTCTTTTGAAAAGGTGGTAGTTTTTGCACAATTTTGAGTGAAATATATTAAAAAGTATCAAAAACTAAGAATTTTCCCAAAACGGCTATGATTTTTTTCTTTAAACTTTTCGTAAAGGTGGTGCTGTATCAGATGACATTAACGTCATTTTGTTGTATTCTTTCGTCTTTTACAAAAAATACACATGTATTTTTTGGCATTTCTCTCACGTCGTTAATATTTACATTACTCGCGATTTACACCCATTACTGTATTTATGAGATCATGTGCTTCAAATCATGTCAAAGTTTCTTGAAAACTCAAAAATGTCCTGTAAAAATGAGCTCAAAATTCCGTATTTTCAGAAATGCTAAAAGCGCCATTTTCTCAACAAAAAAACTGCCCAACATATTAAACATTTTTTGAAAGGATAGTGCTAAGTGAAATGAAGAACATGACATCAAAGTCACTTTGGTGTATTCTTTTGCTTTTTCAAAAATTACTCAAATTAATTTTTGAGGTATATCTCACGTCATTAATATTTACATTACCAGCGAAAACTAAATTTATATTCCTTAAATTTCATTTCAATGCTCATCTAAAGAAAACTAGACGTTACCAAGAGAATTAGTTGACGATACCGGCTGTCTATAACGAAGTCTTTGGAGAAGTATTAGGGAAGGACGAAAAAATGAGCTCGAAAAAGACAGGTGAAAAAAATTTCTGCCAACCGGTCAGGAGGGCCCTCAATAGTTCTGTCATTACCCACCCTAATGATTTAATTAATAATACATGATTTCCATAATGAGGAATGTTCAGAAGGGTCAAGCAGTTTATTATCGCAACGAAAAAATATTTTGCACAGGGAGAGATATGCACACGATAGCCCAAATATTATAAGTAAATTAGTGTCACTACAATTATTTAAAAGATCTTTGTAAATAAAAAGGATAAATTATGTCCCGTAATGTAGTACAACAAGTTATTTTTTTAATTATCATCAAAAATAGTAAAATCTGTATGTGACATGATGTTGGGGTGGCGAAATGCAATCTTCACAAGTTTCAGATCAAGTCTTACGAAAGATCTTGATACTTTTAGTGGTTATTCAGAGGAGTGTTGTCATTTTCTTGTGAAGCTCTTCCTTTGTATCACAGGACACATCGGCAATTTGAGTAATTACACATGTTCTTTGGGGGGATTATTCCTTATTTTTTCCCACAATTTTCGGCCCGCATGCATTTTAACTGAAAGTACTTAATGCTTCGCTGAAGCATTCAACTTCTGATATAATTTAACGTGAAGTGATTTAAATATCGAAGTTAAACTTTAAGAACGTTTTCGTCGATGTAATACGTAAACTAGTGCAAAAACAGTACATACTTTCTCACATTGTGTCTAAATTTGCAATTTTTGAAAAAAATCAGTGTTCAACAAAAATGAGACCTGCAGCATTTCTCTAAGAGTCCCTCGTTTTATCCGTGGAAAAAAGAAAAAATTAAAAACGTTTTAAAGAAAGTAATTTACTATACCTAGAAACAAGATTTATCCAAATTTTTGTTATCAGGGTTCGGCAATAAGAATTTTTCTGTCAAAAAATCGCCATTTTTCCCCCGCAGCATTATAATACTTTCTATATACTGCGTAAGACGAGAAACATATGTCACCACAACCCACACGCAATAAATCGACAATTTCGCCTATAACACGGAGAAAAAAGGTAATACCCAGCGCCGTTGAAGACACCGCAATGACTCGGTGGCGCAGTGGAACTTTTCTTCATATTTAAGGTCGCATCAACGTCTAGGTCATTAGCGACCACTATTGGAGTTAACGTTATGGTCACTGTAAAGATGAAACGAAATGGTGTTGATAAGGGCTGAAAGGACGAACACAAGTACAACGATGCCCGAGACGGGACTCGAACCCGCGATCCTTCGGTCCGAGATTGCTACGACACTACTGCCTTAGCGGTCGCTAAGGCAGTAGTGTCGTAGCAATCTCGGCCACCGAGCCAGCAGTAGTATGTTAGAATGGCGCTCCTGGTGGTAGTGAAATTTAAATGCAATTTTCTGGAAGATTTTTTCGGAAAAGTATTTGACATTCTTCTTGAAATTCAACCCAGAATCTGTGGTATGTTTTGTCACAGTAGCTTCCAGATACCAGTATATCATCCTAATCTACCTGATTTATCATCAAGCTCGCACAATTTTCCAAATGTTTCATTTACAATGCTGTGCTTTATTTCATTATTCCTGACGAGTTTTGGGGGACCCGACCTCCCCCAAATTTTACTCGGGGATGGAGGTGAATGGGCCAAGAGGCCTCTGCCTCACAGAGTTAGTTGGTGCCTGTGTCTTCCTCCATCCCTCACGATTACTCTTTCATGCAGTGGAAGGTAAAAGTAAACAACCACTGTAGTTACGTGGGAAAGAAAAGGAAAGTCATTAAAGTGTATCCTCCTCCCTTGCGTACCCTCTAAAATTAATACAGCAGTCGTTACACGGACCTTTCAGGGACGGCTGCATCGACCGAGTTTCTGCCTCCAAAGGGTCAACGGCTACAGCGTGCGTCACAAAAAAAATTGGCAGCCCCCGTCGCGACTTTCACTTCACCTGCGTCTTTACTCGCGACTGGGTTTCACTGCTCCGAGGATCCTTGGGGGTTCCCCGTGGGATTTCTCAGAGCGCACTACTAGCAGAGAACCGGTTTTTGCATCACAATGACTTTCCTCCTGCTTCCCCGTGCTCCTATTGCGACCTCCACTTCATCGCTGCTCTCAGATGAGCCATATGATTACCAGATCGAATTATGGCACTATGTTTACTGTAGTTAATTATTTTATCGAGACGTGTATTATTAAATCAAAGTTAACTTTATGTTATCAATACCATAAACTGTTAATGTATATCGTTATTGAATTATATGATAAATGATAAAAAACGATCACAAGTGATTACGTAAGTTACAAACGTTCCGTAGTAAGATGGAGTTAGATAAGAGTTCTTTGAGAAAGTCTTTACATGACTAAATAATTCGGAAATTGTGCTTCCCTTGAAACTTCTTTATGAACAATAAACGAATTCGGGTTTCAATCATTGATTAAGCTCCTCAATATAAATCATCTAATTTTGTTCGTTAATTTCTAGAGAATTTTTACGATAGACTTTCTGAATGACGTATAAACACTTTGATGAATTAAGAAGTATGAGCGTATGCGTCTTCAGAAAGAAATACGCTGATAAAATTGATTGATTTAATAGACACAAGCCATACGAGAAGGAAATAATATGATATCGATATATATGTCAAGTCGTATTTTGTGAACCAGAAACGATATTTAAACTTTCAAGAAATAATGAGTGTTATTACTAGCATAATGTATATTTCTTGTAAAGAAACTATAGACAAACTTGTAATATGCTTTATTCTCTGATAAATAATATGTTTACCCAGGAAGAGTCATTGAAGTCTCATGAAGGTAAAATATTCAGATATTCTGGGAGAAATATTTTGCATAACGGTATTCTGCAGAGGTCAATGAACGCCCTGCAAAAACTGAACGAACTCCGGGTCGGGTATAAAAACTTGCTCCCCTGATCATTAGAACTAGTCTGCCGCATAGTAGTACTACTAAACTAGTAGTCCTAGAGCATATACTTTCTGAAATTATTTCTAACATTTGCAGTTTTCGAAATTTCAGAAAGTTTTAAAAAAAATTGGACCTACGCCATTTTGAAAGCGTCCTTTGCTATATCCGTTAGAAAATGTAATGACAAAATTTGGAGTCGTTTTTGAAAAAATATTTCTTTTATAAAATAAAACAACTCGCTTTTTCAAAAACAAAAAAAAGCTGTATAACATGTATAAAGAAATAACTTTTAGAACAGATTTTGTTTACGACAAACATCTCTATCTTTAATGTTGTACATTTGAAATTTAATTTTTTTGCAATTTTCGAAAATACACTGAGATAGCCGAAAAAAGACCAGCACATTCTTTTACTGTCGTTTGTTACGTGCGAGTAATAATAAAATTTAAACCCGCTTTTGAGAATATAATTGTTTAAACATTAACTATTTTTCACGCAAAATTACGCAAAACTACTAATATTTTTGAAAAATTATAATAATTTTATTTCAAGGTCAGCCTTCTCTTCATCTATCTCCTACATTGTAATTGTAGGAAGATTCGTTCAGATCAACTTGGAAAAATCAATTTTGGAGAAAATTGGCTAAACGGAGTTGGCGCTGGCGTTCATAACACTCATATGTTATTGTATGCCAATCCCCTGCACGTGACTGCTTATGTTGACACGTCAGTCCCTTTTCATTGTACTCCTGGAAGTGTCATTTAAATCCAGAAGACAATTTTTATGGATGGAAAAAAATCTGCCATGTTTCCAGGGAGAGGGTAGAGGGCGGTAGGTTGAGAGTGACTGAAGTAAAGACACCTACGGACTACGAAAACCGCGGGATGGAAATATCGCTAGGCAATGCGTGCAGGGCCGTGCCTCTCCTTGTGATTCATTGAAGGCTACGCCGAGGAACTGGCTGCTAGTCACACTTGCCTAAGGATTTCCTTGCGAAGTACGCACGCGGATTACAAAATATCTTGTAGTTTCGTTTCCCAGAAAAACCGCAGTCGTGACCAAAATTCCTGCCTATCACTCTCAGTGTCGCAAGTGCTTGAAGTGCTTAGCGATATCGAGCGCCAATGCTGCAAATTCTAAAATGGGTAAATGTTTACTTAAAAATGTCACAAAAAGGTTGTGAAGATGCTAGGTTTGAAGACTGGTTTTGAAGTTGAAAACGAAAACGTAAGAAATAAGGTAGAATCGGGAATAGTGAGGTTGTGCACCCTCGAACGTTAAAGCACTATTAATCTTCTGCCCATGTTAAGTTTAAGTTTCGCATCACTTTTGAGCATTTGCGCATGCGCAGAAGATAGATAGTCGGTCCGCTAAGACGGGCACAAACTCTCTAATATTCCCCTCAATAAAATCCCCCAATATATCTCCCCTCAATATTTTCTTCAAATTGTCACCTGTATGTGATGTTGATGGATGAAAGATTATGAAATGGAGGGACTTGGATAGATTGACTGATTGTTAGTGATTCCTGGCGCGTCAACTACCGAGGTCATGAGTCCTGTAAGTGTAGTGCATGTTTTACTTCGGGGGGGGGCGATGATCTTCCCCCACTGGATGGCAAGATCCGGTGTCGATCTACCGTCCACTAGCGGGGTTTTCACCAACCAGTATCTCCCACCAGCGGGGCTTTCCCCAGCCGGGACAAGTTCTAAGTCCCCGGCCGGTCGGGAGGGACTTAGATGAAGTAGGTACTTCTATGAGGTACCGTGACGCAACCACGCGTCGAAAAGACCCTCGTCTTTCATGGGAGTCGAAATTGAGATCGTCGAGTTCGACTCCGATGGGCTGAGTTTAGTTCAGAGCCACAATCACTGCAGTAACTCTGACCGGGAGGCCTCGGGGTTCAATTCCAGACGGTGTCGGAGTTTCGACAATATCTGGCTTTATATACTAACTAGGTCAAGTTCAGCTACTGAAGGAGAATTCTAGTGGCCGGCTGCTAGGATAAGTAGTTTTCCGAGATTTCCCCGATCAGAACAGACGACTGCCGGAGTAGTACCCTAACGAACGGGTCACGGACCGAGCGCGATATTTCCTTCCACTCCTTGTCCTGTCATCTCTCTTACACACACACACACACACACACACACACACACACACACACACACACACACACACACTACCTCACGTCGAGAGGCCAGTCAGGTGCTCAGAGTTTGTCTCGGCTGAGGCGGTCCCCGTAGAAGGAGATACCTGAATACTACGATTAAACTTACAACATACAGTATATACTCGTAGGATAGCATGCCAGATGGCAGCCAAATTGATTCCGCCCCAGTATTTTGTTTATTTTGCAATACCGAGTTGTTATATATGGCCATTTTTTTGCGACACGTATACGGAAAAGTAACACTTTCCAATCAGTAAACAGAAATGCTGTTCTTCGTCCAGTATGAAATTCATTCGCTTCGCGCTTTTTCAAAAGTGATGTGTTTTCGCTGATTTGATACTGCACTAGGCAGACGTTTTAAATGTGAATCCTGTGTATGATATATAGTGTATTTTATTGGGAACGTCATTTTCACTTTGGAAAGACTGAGTTGAGGAAGTTTTGAGTTGTAGGCGCCCAACTGAATCTCTTTAAATATATGGTACAAAAGTTAAACATTCAGGGAAAAACTACAACCTTAGTTTTTAACAGTTCCATTAATTTCCCAAGATTATGTTCCTCCAACTCTATAAAAATTGTTTTGTTGGACATGCTTCATTTTTAGCAAAAGAATCAACGTTAGTAATAGAAAAGAATTTGCTGATCTGTTGAATATAACTCGATCGATGTTTAAACACTCAAATTCGTCACAGAGTATAACATGAATTAATCGAGTGGTTTTCAGACTACATCAATAATTCTGTACCAGCAGAATTGGCAACGGATGATTATGTTCAGGTAGATTCAGACAGATAACAAGAATACTCAGAAGTCTCAACATAGACTCCTGTGTATTCTTTGAGGAGTATTGTAATTCAGAAGAAACTTATTCCGCACTTAATAAGGAAAAAGGTGAATGAAAATATCACAGGCAAGTCCACGACCTTGAAAGACCTAAGGATAGATTTGATGAACAAGATACAAACTATTTCACATATTAAAATGAGCATTTAAATTTATATTCCCCTACTAGCTCGTCACCTAACTTCGCAGCCATGAGCCGCCACTGAAAACTATGTTTACCGCGAAACTGTTTCCAAAAAATCAATTTCAGTAGTGTTCATAAAATCATAAAATGTTACGATTTCACTACGTGACTGCGTTTATTTAACATTGTCTACTTTGTGATCCTGATAATTCATTTGACTTGGATCAATTTCTGTCCAATGTGACCAATAAAATATACTTGTAAGTTATTCGCTCGACCTGACCTCATCCAATCGATTCTTGTTTATCTTTTTTCTCCATCCTCTTGTGTGGTCTGTGTACTCAAGGCTGCAGGAAGCAATTTTCTTGCATTCTGATCATTCTGTATAATCCTTTGCCGATTCATAATTTCAAATCTTTTCGATCTATTTCGTTTATTTCCTTTTGGAATGAAGATGGTCTTTTTTCTACAGAAACAAATCATATTGTCAAGGAATATTCGTTTCATTTGATTATTTTTTACATACTGTTTTATAGAAGTTGCATAATAACGAGAGCATTTTAATAAATTTATATATCTAATGTGCTTAACTAAACAACAGTAAATTGTAAATAACCTAGCTGAACAGCTACGCCAGCTAACTGATATCGACAGTTCTTGATAACAGCACAAAAACAGTAATGTTGCTGAGATAATGGTTAATTGTGTGGGGTATTACTAATTCGAATATTAGACTTTTGCACCAAAATGGTTGCCCAACTTACTATTGCATATCATACAATACACACAGTTCTCGGCAACAGCAAAGAAACAATAATGTTCCTGAGATAATGGTCAATTGTGTATGATAATACGAATTCATAAATTATACCTTTGTACCGTAACGATTTCCCAACTTACTGTTCTATATTGTGAAACACACACGCAGACTAACATAACTCTAAAAACTATAACGTGTAATAAAATTTATCACCTCTAAATACAAATAAATGAATGTTTTTCTGCGCACTTAATTAGCGATTATGGTCCGTTCATACCCAATCAGAGTTGTTGAAATACGGTGTCGAAATGTTGCATTCTACGAGCATATTGCTAATATTATTGCTGATATCATTGATACTCAGAGCAGGTTGAGGAGTGTAAATTATTGTTTCGACTGATGAAAATGCTATTGTAATTCACTACCAGGGATACGTTGCAGTCATAATTCTCGGATTCATCAGTTTTCTTCCTCATAGGCCCCGTACGAGGGGTAAACAAGGAAGCACCATCCTGAAAACGTACGAATTCAATAGAACAATAAAGCCATTCGGAGCTAGTTACGCATTTGGGTGACTCATTACTTGTCCCTCGTGCGGGATTTGGCACGTGCTCTCATTGAAAGGTAATCCTACCAATTCCGCTGCGGAATCATGAGACGTTACAGAGCTTGAAATTTTGTACCACGGGAAATAAAACGGTCAATCGTTTTCATTTAAACGACTTCGCATTCTTTACTGGCAGCATGGCGTCTATGACAGACATTTGTCAACACCAACGTGGCGAAGTAGACAATGGCAAACAACAGTGTGGCATATAGGCACAAAGAATACGAGTATGCACTCTCGGGGAAGTCATTGTTGGATCTGCGAACCCAGGCAGGTTAACCGGAATGAATGTTCTTAGCAACGGACTTAAGTGTTACAACAAGGTTGCTAGCACCTTTTCCACAATCAGCAATGGGGTCGCGGTCGAGACCAAGAGTACGTAGTCGGAATCGGAATCCTAACCGGAATAAGTATGGAAATTTGAAGGCTGTTTAACTGTGGGAATGACTAGGGCAAAAACGAAGGTTAATAGACTCAGCATCTGTGTGGTAGCGATTATAATAAAAAGCAGTGAAACAAAACTGAAGAGATTCAAGACACTCAATGGAAGTATTTTCCTAACAAAACCACTGCTGGCAACAACAAACATCACCTTAATTTCAAAATCAAAAGTTTGCAAACATCAACTAGAAGGACGAATGATAAACTGCCTCAAATGTATTGCAAAAATTCATGACAGGACAATTGCTTGATGCAGATTCAGTAAGAAGTTCATCGCACAAAACCATCAACTATCACTTTAAGTACATTCCCGTCTACAGGATATAATTAGTGTTACGAACAAAGTTTAGGAAAAAGGGAGGACACTCGACAAGCAAAACAAAACAAAACTTTTCTACAAATTATTGTTTCTTTGATCATTTTATTTTGAATCATCATATTTACTTATTATTTCGAATTGAAATAGATTGTAAATTTTCATTGTGTTAAAAAGAAAATTCGTATTTGAGATCCCAGCCGCGCTCGGAGCCGCTGGCGCGCGGCAGGTCGTGTACCTGGCTGGAGGCGATTGGCGTGGCGGCGCGGTGCTCGGCTCGGCTCGACGCGGCGTGCTCTGGCGACCGCTTCACTGCTGCTCGCACGGCCGACTATCGCTCGCCGGCCGCCGCCGCCGCCGCCGCCACAGCCCCCGCCCCCGCCCCCGCCGTCCTCCTCCTCGTGCCCACGTCATCGGCGTCCGCGACCGCCCGGGGCGATCCAGGTCGCGATCCCCGCCCGTCCGCTTCCCGAAGACACCTTTCCCCCTTCTTCGTCCCTGTCTCCGACTTCGTCCCCCGGACACACCTCTGACTCCGCCCCCCACCTCTCCCGTTACCATCTCCGATCTTCATTGATTGATTTTTCGTGTTTCCGGGCGCGTCAACTATTTTGGTCAGTAGTCCCGTTAGTGTAGTGCATGTTTTTTTTCGCGGGAGATGTCGGTGAACTTGCCCCGCTGGATGGCGAGATCCGGCACCGACCTACCCCCGGCAAGTGGGGTTTCCCCCTAACCAGGACTTTCCCACCAGCGGGGCACCGCCCCGGCAGTCCCGCTCCCGTCCCGCTCCCGTCCCGCTCCCGTCCCGCTCCCGTCCCGCTCCCGTCCCGCTCCCGTCCCGCTCCCGTCCCGCTCCCGTCCCGCTCCCATCCCGCTCCCGTCCCGCTCCCGTCCCGCTCCCGTCCCGCTCCGTCCGCCCGCTCCCGTCCCTTCCCCCGCTCCCGTCCCGCTCCCGTCCCGCTCCCGTCCCGCTCCCGTCCCGCTCCCGTCCCGCTCCCGTCCCGCTCCCGTCCCGCTCCCGTCCCGCTCCCGTCCCGCTGCCACCATATAGTTTCCGATTAGAACAATATATCACTGGCTCTTGCACAAAGCATCTATTCACTTAAGCGATATGATTTTGGTTTCCGTCGAAATATCTTAGCATAATACAAGTATATACTGCACATTTTTCATAATCAGGTAGATTTTACTGAACCTTGACATGAACAGGAGAATTCGGTTCGAATTATAACACTGGCAAGCATGCTTCGCGAGATTTCTTTCTCGATGTTTTTGTCCTTAATAGTGAAGAGTTCGCTTTGCAAAGAAAGCCCGTGGGATACGTGTGTCCATTCTGGATGAGCAAGCAGTATCATGCGCGTATTGACATGTCTTCTAATATCTGTGTACCGACGTATACACGTATAATAATATATTAACTAATATTTTTTTTACAATTTTATGGCGCCATTTAAAAATGTAAGAGTTAATAATATAAATATAATTAAAATTATGTAATTAAAATTTTATATATATATATATATATATATATATATATATATATATATATATTATATGTATTATATACATATAATGCTTTATTTCTAAAATTTTAGGTCCCGGAACGCTCCCCAAATTAATTATTAATTTAAAAATAAATAGTTATATATTTATAATATAATTTAAAAATTGTTCCCGAGATACCGGAACGCCGTTCCGACGTACCGGAACATACCGGAACGCCGTTTTGCCAGAAATCAAGCTTACAATTTAATATTGTAAGTTATACTACGTAACAAAATAATAATTTGTTAATTCTTATGTGTTATGTATTTTGCTACATAACTTCTCTCTTCTGCATCACTTACTTTACATCGTAAAGGTATCTACCTCTCAGAATCTCCTTGACATTTCGTGTTCTCCAACCGCTCTCCATGGAAGCTAGAGCAGCCTCAGTGGGTGGCACCCGATCGTTTATGCTCCGGTGATTGTGTTATCCCTGGAAATCCTTATAGTCGCGACTTCCTTATTTCCTGACGAAACACTACCTATTACTGATGAATTTGCAATTCGCAATCTGTTACGTAATCACGTAGTTAATGCGTGCGTAGCTATTAATATCACGTCATAAGAGGCAAATGTCTGTCAACGTTTATGTCATTCAAGAGATGTTTTGTGAATCGCCGAAGAAAACGAAGTCACGCGCTATAGTGTTTGCTCGTTAGGGTTAAGAAAATCGTTTGCAATTGTTCTCCGGTTTCCTTCTTTGATCTATGCCTCCTGGGTTTTCCCTGCGTTTCTGATGTGCAAGTCAGCAAGTTTGGTCGTGAAGAGATGAGGATGGTTGGATGGCGTCTATTGCAAGGCTCAGTCGTAAGGATACTACATGAGTGTACACCTTAATCTGAGAGGAGGAAACCTTGGAAACAACCAAACAGACCAATCCTCATCTAGGGATCTACCTGCAGTCTAGCAGCTGCTTCTTCTCCACTTGTTACGTTTGTTTCGAAAAATCATTCCAGATTCAACTGAAGACCCATTTTGGACAACACAGATGTTGGAATTGATTGATAGTGATTCCGGGCGCGTCAAGTACTAAGGTCATTAGTCCCGTAAGTTTAGTGTATGTTTTTTGATCGGGATGTGGCAGTGATCTTCCCCCACTGAATAGCGATATCCGGCGCCGACCTACCGTTGACTAGCGAGGTTTCCCCAACCAGGTATCTTCTCCCAAGTTCTAGGTCCCCAACCGGTCTCACGGCAGGTGTAGTAGTGTAGTGCATGTGGTAGTGTAGGTCCCGGCATGTGTGTAATAGGTGAGCATAAGACAAGGAAGAGGAAGGAAAGATCGCGCGCGGTCCGTGGCCCGTTTGTTAGAGTACTGCTCCGACATTCGCCTGGTGTTGATAGGAGAAACCACAGAAAACTACCGAACAGAGCAGTCGGCCGCTAGAATTCTCCTCCAGACTGAATTCGACCTAGCTGAATAGCTGGTCTCGAAAATCCTGCCCCGCCCTGACTCGAACCTAGGAACTCCCAGTCCGAGGAACTGCAGTGACATCAGTTGATGCACTGAGCCACCGCTCCCGGTATGTCGTTGCGTATCCCAAGCCACATGCACTAATCAAAGCCAATACCGTCATCGATGTTCGTATGGAACTTCTGAGGGTCTACTGCGTCCACAAGTGAATGGAACTGCTCGTCATTTCTTTGCATTTAATTTAAATGTGATTTAAAGGCCCATTCACGAAGCTCTCTGCCGTGCTCTGGAGACCCACTTACCTTGAGCAAGTACCATGACCTTGAATAGCATTTGCCACATCATCTTCGTAAATATACTAGTTCGTTACGGGGGTGAAGGGAATATATTAGGGAATATAGGAAGATGAAGATAACGGCGCGAGAGCGTGTGGTAGGCTGATTGCGGTCGGGCGGGGGTATTTGGCGTTGATGGGCGTGTTAGAACCATGATAATTTAGGTATAAGGAGACCACACTGTAGAGAAGGGTGAAGATGAGGGAATATATTTCTAAGAATTATCGAAAAGTTAACCTAATCCAACACAAAAAGGTGCAATTGATCACGAATAACGCTGGTTCTCCGTGCTGAAAGAAATCCGCTATTACTTTGTGCCATGTCAAAAGTAAGATATCATTTACACAGAATTTACTGCATCTGAAATAGATACGTGGAAGGTAAGTTTTTCTCACTTTTCTACAGGTGAGAGAAATTGTTCTTTCGACTACCTATGATCGGCTTCGTCTACCTACATTACTGTCCGTAACCTTTTCTATTATTAAGTCATAGAAGTTATTCATTTATTTATTCACCACAAAATTTAATCAAAAACAATGGATCCATTATTTGTTAATGTTGAAAATGCCTTAGGGACTTCATGTGAAGTACCCCCCAAAATTAAAGTATTGGTTTTAAATTCAAGGGAATGTGACATCAGCCAAATGGATTGGGGTATATTAATTTTGGAGAAAATCGGCTGAACGGTTTAGCCGCTAGCGTTGATCACAGACGAACGGACAGATAGACAGACGACGGACAGACAGGACAGACGGACAGGACAGATAGTCAGGACAGACACACAGGACAGACAGACAGGACAGACCGACAGGCAGGCAGACAGGACAGACATGACAGACAGACAGGACAGACAGGCAGGACAGACAGGCAGGACAGACAGACAGACAGGACAGGCAGGACAGGACAGGCAGGACAGACAGGACAGTCATGACAGACAGATGAACAGACGGATAGACGGACATGGACGCGGACGGACTCGTTTTGCCATCAATCGACTTTTGGGTATCAAGGTCCCACCAAACATGGATTCTGGCTAAACCACGTGTTAGAAGATTTTTTCTAAATTTAGCAACTGGATTTATCCATATTTTTTTGTTAAGTGGGCCACGTAATTACAGTTTTCTGCCGAAAATTCGCTATTTCTACACATAGCATTACATAACTTTCTCTCTACTTCGTAAGGGGTAGAGAGAAAGCAAGGGAAGTATAAGAAATTGAAAATGTTTAATTACGTAGAGATGCATGATTCCTTTCAAAATATTCAGGGACGCCTCGCCCCCTGGCCCTCCCCCTGCGCGTTCCCCTTCGAAGGAAGGCTTGCCTCTTGGGACACGATGAAGGCCGTCCCGTTCGAGTATTTATCGACTTGCACGCGTGCTTTAGTCGGTTCGGTGATGTATGTCGTCAAAGTTCGTCCTTGGATTTGTCAGTGACGCATTAATAGATACTTTTTTGTGTTAATTTGTATACAAGATTTCAAAATTATTCTTGGTCGTAATACTGTAAACCCTCAACAACACATATTCTAAGTAATATGATTCGAAATAATTGGAGTTATAAAAATTCGTGTTATAAAAATTCGTGATATCCGAGTATTATAAATGTCCATATTATCGTAATCACTTGCCGGGACGGAAGTTTTGTTCATGTTTCGGGAAAATTCGTGTTAAGCGAGTTCGTGCTAACGAGGGTTTACTGTGATTCTATTTCACTAGATTATTGAATTTACGAAAACAAAATTCGTACGAGTAAAAAACGAGTTGTTCTACTTTCACTGTCTTTATGTGTAATGCGTTCGATATTTTCGTTTGTAGCTGACTACTTGTAATAGTAGCTTCTGGCTTTACTGAAATCCAAAACGGTATATTTTGTAGCAACAGCACGTGCTTGGAGCACAGAAATAAGCATTTCCTAGAAAACAAACTTTCACTTTCATCACCTACCAACGAGGCTCCGTACCTCCTTTCTCCAGGTGCAGAATACGAACCTCCCACGAAATTCAATGTAATCGCATGGACGGGATTCGATACTCATTCACTCGTTTTCCTTGAACACTTCAAAGTCCTAATTCTTTGTATTCAGTTGGTGACAAGTTCCTAGATTAATTTCGTTCGGTGCTTCCGGCTGAGGTTTCAGAGAAGACATCCGAATGAAGATGTAAACTACGAAACTTGTATGAGAGAGATCTTGATTTCTTGAAATTAACAGGACAAGTCTAAAACACATGTCTACCTCAACGTGTAAAAGATTAGTTTCTGAACAGAAACATTGCACTTCTCAAGAAACTTTTTTCTAAAGAAAAAGAAAACAAGAAATCCAAAATCACATTTTCCATATAAAAAATTAATAAAACATAAGTAAAGATTACGTAATATAAATCAAAGAAAAATTCAGAAGATTTATTTATGTGCATAGATCCATAAATTTTCACTAACTATTTAGCAAAAATAAAAAATAAACCTTGAAAATGAACCTTTAAAATATTATTCAGATAACCAAACATTAAATGTATCAAAATTTTTTGATAAATGAGAACTATTATGTAAATGTGAATATGAAAGACAAACAAGAAATTAATACAATTTTCTAAAACAGATATTGCAAGATACGATTGCGCATCCTAGACTCAAGTTTGCTTTTTCACTCAATGAGCGTTTTCTGTCTTTGAGCCTAACACATAGAACATTACCATCATCAATGTTAATTTTGACTTGTGCTAACAACTAAACTAAACACGCAAAACTTAAAAACGATACTAAGTGAAGTTATCCACAATATGGTAAATAAGGTTAAACTTTAAATATGTGTATATTTTTGTCAGGTCTGCAAAGCTAATGACATTTCGAAACGTACTTTATCGCAAAGCTGTTGTCATACCCAGCATAAAATATAGATTTACTATGTCCTGCACAGAAAGTCTAGTATTACAGTTCATTACTACAATAACCTGTTACAGGAGTGCATACTTGCACTATCTGAAAACGTTAAATATTGATGTTGAGGCTATTTCACAGCCGAGGAGCTCGCATGAATAGAAGGAAACGTCCTTTGCAGTTTCATCTGGGAAACCAAGATATAATTAACAAATATTTTTCCATGTACCTCACAGTTACGAAACTTATTTATTTTCTAATTATTTGATTTTATTCACGCCGAAGATAATTTTATCTGTGATTACTAAAGAGATGTAGAAATTGTAAAAAAAAATGTATTTTGATACTGCAACGTTTGCCGAATATCAAGGGTCATTCACTCAGTAGCGGCAGAGAGGTATGTTTTGTTTGGTTCACTCACTCGTATATGCACAAATTTGCTCATTATTTTGCTGTTTTACATACTCAAAACTGACCTCATATTTTTCTTATGATTCCTTTTTCTCGGAGTTTTTTCACTTATCCTTTCCATTTTACGTCAAACAAATATTGTAAAGTTCATAGTGTACTTTTCCTATGATTTACCTTTCTCGGAATGTTTTCTTGTTTCTTTTTCTTTCTTTTTTTTTTTTTAAATTTGTTGCGTCCACCATATTGACGCAACTCGTCTCCAAGATCCTTAAAAGGCGTTGAGCGCTTTGCACTGAGGAGTAATCCTCCATTACATTGCGCGCTTGTGGAGTAATTCTCCATTATAACTTTCTGTCGCAGTCAGTTGTCAAGAGGACCGCCAGATAGCATCTTCGCGTACGCACCTCCCACGTCACTATCCAGCGGCCAGAATTGGGAAGGATTAAGGATAGGGGCAGGGTTTAGGACACTTCACAAGGGTTGGACTAGCCCTTGTCAAGCAGCCAAACTCGTTTTGTTGGAACAAATTTCACATGAGATTCGGCGGGAATCGAACCTGGATCTCAGTGGTGAAAGGCTAGCGACTTCACTATGTGTCACGAGCGTAGCTGTCATAGCTTTCACTAATCCTTTGCACATTACATGAAACTATTATTGTAAAATTCACAGACTCTCCATCCCTAGGACTTTCTGAGGTCCCACGTAAATTATTGGACAGAGTAGGATGGAACTGGAATGGAGAACCACGAAAGAGCATCCATTTTAGATTTCTTTGCAGTTTTCAAAAATCAAAATTTTCAACGAACATGAGACCTACGCCATACTCTTAAGCGCCCTATTCGCCATCCAAGGTCAAAATTTAATCAAAATTGTTGGTGCCATTTTTTAAAAATTGTTTAAACGAATTAAAAATTACCTTTATGTCACGCAAAATTACGCGAAAAGTACTCAAATTTTCGAAAAATTGTACATAACCTTATTTCAAAACCTATATTTAAGGAACTGATTGCAAAAAGGAAAAAATCACCAGCTTCATATTTTAGTTATAGGAAGTAACCGAAAAACATTTGAAAGTTTGCAATTTTCGAAAAATCAGGGTTTTCAACGAACGTGAGACTTGCACCATTCCCTTAAACGTTGGAGCTATTTTTTTTAATTTAGAAAATGTCCCCTGGGCTTCATATAAAGTACCCCTCCCCCCCAAAAAAAAATATTCCATTTTCAAATTCAAGAGGCCACGACATCAGCCAGACCGATAGGAGAATATCAATTTTGGAGTAATCAGCTGTACGGTTTACCCAAATTAGCGTTGTTCACAGACACGTTTTGCCATCAATCGATTTTTCGATATTAAAGACCCACAAAACATGTATTCTGGCTATAACACGTGTTAGAGTTTTTTTTTCTAAATTTAGCTACTGGATTTATCCACTTTTTCGTTACCAGGATCCGGCAATAAGAATTTTTCTCCCGAAAATTCGCCGCCTTTTCCCGCAGCATTGCATAGCTTTCTCTCTACTGCGTAAGCAGTAGCGAGAAAGAAAAAATCAAGTAACATTAATAATCGGCAGCATACTAATTTAAAATGAAAAATAAATAAGTTTGGGCTTTTGTCCATCACGTCCTTTATCAAGAGATAATACTTCCTGCCGCGACAATATGGAAACGACAATTTGAATAACTACACTTCCCACTGAATTCTACTAGACGTGCACAGATAATGAAGTTACATTTATGTCCAGAAGCAAAACAAGGAGCCATTTCAGCATTTGCTCAACTCATCAGGGAAACTGGACGAAAAACCTAATCGAGATAATAGCTAGACAGCCACCTCAGTCAGCCCCGTGTATAACATACACTACACTCACGGGGCTAACAAGCAAAGTAGTTGACAATCTGGAAACAAAATGCTCACTCACGCTTCGACTCAAAAATCTCAGAGGAGCGAAATTCATGAAGATGATAAGGCTAAAAATGCCTTTCTGAAAAAACAACAAGAAAAGATCTTCGTTGCAGAGACAGTGCCTGTGCAGCAGGTGACTGTCAGAAGTGTGCTCCGTGAGTTAACTTGTAGGCCGCCAGCACGTGATCTCGGCGCCAACACTAGTACGTGCTGTAGCTCCGATACTCTTCACCTTGCGGCGCCGCATATCTATAATGTGGAACGTCGCGCAAATGCCACATTCCAGTTGGAGCTAGAACACGCTTGAAAAGTCTAAACTCTTAATTTTTCAAATGCCAAAGTTGCAGATGACTAACTGGAAAGTCTGTTCGGTACCGGCTTTGCAATAAAAAGTAAAATTTTGTCTTTATATTATAAGACATTTATTGAGAAACTGATTTACAATTGTTAAATATCGATTGCCGAGATTCTAAAATGATTGGAGTCCCATATCACCTGAAAATGCTGTAACAAGAGAATAAATTTCTCAAATTACCGTCATAGATCTTGCAAGTTATTTTTAAAAAAATATTATATTTTGATTGCAGAGGCATTGTGCGAGTTTTCTGAAGAATTTGTCCTTAAGCAATTAAAAGTCTTCTATACATTTATTTTCTATTTATTAACATATTTACATCAAGTAACCCGTCGTATGTTAGATTCAACATAACGTTAACATGTCTCCTTACCATAACAGTTTTCCTTACATGGTTGCCAAATGTAACCAACATGAAATTAAATGTTCATTGAGACCAACCCCGATTTTTCAGGTTTCTTTGTAACGGTTTTATTCACATCACTTCACACGTCACCAGATTATTTTAAATTCTACCGAACCCTCAAATGCAGTGATTAATATAGGATGTTATTCTGCCATAGAATACCAACAGTTTGAAACATTCGATCTCTCTCAATATTTCTATTTCTTTGTGTATGGAAGTTCTTGATTGGCCCACATGAGATGTTTCACCCATGGACTTTTTACTGTACAAACCATTGTCTTTACTTTAAAAACCAAAGTAATAACTTTTAATAAATTGTTTGGGGCCTTACCTAATCCATATTTTCACTTTTTCACACATTACATACGTAATATTAAAAAAGTTATGTAAAGCATCAGCCAAAAATCGCAATTTTTCGGCAGAAAAATTTGTTTCCATCAGAATCCACGTTTTGTGTGTCTCTGACACCGAAAACGTTCCGTCAGCACTTCCGTCCTGCCCGTCCTTTCGCCCGCTCGCCCACCCAGTCCATCCAAAGATCCGTCCACCCGCTCACCTGCCTTCCCTTCCGTCCGTCCACCCGCCCGCTCGCCTGCCAATCCATCTGTCTGTCTGCCCGTCCGCGCGTCCTTCCGTCCGTCTGTCAACGACCTTAGCTGCTAAACTGTAAGTAGTATTTTCATCGAATTTGATATTGCCTAATCGATCTATCTGATGTCGCGGCCCCTTGAATTATTTGAAATATATTGTAATTGTTGGGATACTTTACATGAAGCCTCAAGGGCGTTATGTTTCTCAAATATGGCTCCAAGTACAAAATTTTCTTTTTCGGATAAAGCAAAGTACGCTTAGAAAAAACGGCGCAGGACCAATTTTCTTTGAATTCTCTGAGTTTATGAAGATTGAAAAAGTTTAAATATTTTTCGACGACCTCCTTCAACCACAATATTAAAAATAATTTTTTTCGTTAATGAAATATGTTTTTCAAAATTAAATCTTTATATGAGGACACGTAATTTTTTTATTGTGGGTAGTTTTCGCGTAATTTTGAGTGAAATAAAGATCACTGCCCGTTTTGTAAATACAGGTACTCATTTTCATGTTCTAAACTTATTATGGATTCCTTTGCGATTTCCTGTGGGTTGTCAATTGTTATATATAAGAAGAGTCAATTATTCATGAGAAAAGAGATAAGATAGCTCGATAACGTGACATTTTTTCTAAGTGAATGAACCTCTGTTGAATCCCAGATCCATAAAAGAATATATTGTGAAACATATGCCTTAAATTTTCTTTTAGCTTCAAACACGCTTACACACATACGTAAATGACACATTTAGTCACGTCTAGCGATTGGCTTCAAAGACTCTAAGCATGGTAGTTGATGTTGTTAGGAGAGTAGATTTCAAAGCATTATACGTTGCGCTAAAGATTTTTTTAAAGATATTTTTTGGTATCTATATGATCAATATAAAAACAATCAAATCCTTTTATTAAACATATGATTTAAACTCAATAGTTTTCGCATAATAAAACCTTTAATGTTAAAACTTCAAATCCGTTTATTGTATGAAATTAAAAACATACTGAAATTTAACTTTCACGAAATATTAGTATACGGTATCCATTTTAGATTTGTATAAGCTATTTGGTTGAACTGAATGACCGGGAATTGTATTTTATAACTCAAAAGTACGTATATGTGCAGCAAAATCTGAGGAATGTACTTTTCTAAAATGTACTGTTTGACGTGAGTTTCAACTTCTCTTTTCGTTATCTAGTGACCTTAACCAACGTTCATCCAGCAAATTGAAAATGTAAGATGGTTGTGTCGATATTTGAAAGAGCTATATTCTGTACTGGGGCGAGGTACATCGGTGATTTTTTTAGCATATTTTAAAACGAAATCAAAGTACTAAAAATCTTCATCTTTAGAGTTTTAGTTGAGTGGCGGGTGCATTTTTACAAGTAAAAAAATATTGATGTCAGTAGAACATTGAGCTGATCTAAAAAAAATTCTGACTATGCATGGATATTGTCATGAAAGTGTTTATTTGATTACTATTTAACTTAAAAAACAGTTAATAATTGTCTGCAATGTATGAGGGAAAAGTGCGATCTCTGCATTATTACTTTGGTAAAACTCTGATCCCGTAGGAAGTATTATTTTAAGCAAGTTTAGAAATAAAATATTTGAAATACCTTATGTCTATTACTTCACTTTATGAGCACCTATGACTAAATGCCTCGCCTCTCGTGATACACGTTTTCTTCACTCGCTGAGTTTAGCACGTCAAAATAAAAGCGTGTTGCCCTGTTATGGAGAGCTGTGTTATCCCTGAGTGGATAAACCTTCGTTTCATTTCGCATTCACCTGAGATGCTGGTAAGTGAAGCTCGTCATATCTGAAATAGCACAAGGAAAACCATAAAATTCCTGTGTTCTGGGAACGAAGAAGGAAAATGTGTATCGCGAGTACCTGTATAGTAAGGTGTGACATAATATATTCCACCCTTTCCTGGAATCGGACAGAAGTCACCAGAGGTCAACAAGCGGCAACCTCGAGAAATGCGCGCTCAACTTCACTTCCAAGAGGAAATGAACAGTTACAAAAAATTAATTTGAAAATGTTATTTCAAAAATGTTAGGCATAAAGCAAGAGGCCACATTGCTGCCGGGCTGCAGACCTTGAAAATACTAATGTTTGATTGTGCTTAAAAATATCCTCTTAATTGATTAATTGTTAGTGGTACCCGACGCGTCAACTACTGAGGTCATTAGTCCCGTAAGTGTAGTGTATGTTTTTCATCGAGAAGAGGCAGTGATCTTCTCCCACTGGACGACGATATCCGGCGCCGACCTACCGTCGACTAGCTGGGTTTTCCCAACCAGATATCTCCCAGCCTGGACAAGTTCTAAGTCCCCGTCCGGTCTACCGGCATGTGAGGTAGTGGAGTGAATGTTACTATAAGTGTGTTTGAGGGGGTGTAAGGGGTGAGGATAGGACAAGAAAGAGGAGGAAAGATCGAGCGCGGTCCGTGGCCCGTTTGGTAGGGTACTGCTCCGGCATTCAAGTGGCGTTGATCGGATAAATCACGGAAAACTATCGATCAGAACAGCCGGTCGCTAGAATTCTCCTCCAGACAGTGACTGAATTCTACCTAGCTGAAAAGCTAGTGTCGAAAATCCTGCCGCCGTGGGGAGTGGGAACCTAGGACCTTCCAGTCAGGGCCACTGCAGTGACATCAGTTGATACACTGAGCCACCGCTCCCGGTTATCCTCTTAAAAGTATCAAAATTTTCCCTTCTATTCAAATGTTTGTTTTCTGTGAACAAATGGCTCGATTGACTAATAATTCCGGGCGCGTCAACTACCAAGGTCATTAGTCCCGTAAGTGTAGTCATGTTTTTTCTATTGATGGTGGCTCTGATCTTCCCTCTCCCGCTGGGTTGGGAGATCCTCCACCCACCTACACGTCGGCTAAGGATTTTTTTCATAACCAGGTATCTCCTAACAGCGAGGCACTGCTCCAGCGGGGACAAGCTCTAGGTTCCTGACTGGTCTCCCGGCAATGTGGTAAAGAAGTGCATGTAAGTATTAGGGCCCTGGTCCGACATTCACCTGGTGTTGATCGGAGAAACCACGGAAAACTACCGTTCAGAGCAGGCAGTCGCTAGAATTCTCCACCAGACAGCAGCTGAATTCGACGTAGCTATTTAGCTAGAGTCGAAAAGCCTGCCACCGTCGGGACTCGAAACCTAGTCAGAGGCACTGCACTGACACCAAGTGATGCCTTGAGTCACCTAAGTCGGTCATATCATAGCATGGGACCGGAAGCGGTAGCTCAGTGTATCAACTGGTGTCACTGCAGCGCCTCTGACTGGGAGGTCCTAGGTTCCCACTCCCCATGGCGGCAGGATTTTCGACACTAGCTTTCCAGCTAGGTCGAATTCAGTCGCTGTCTGGAGGAGAATTCTAGAGGCCGGCTGCTCTGATCGGTAGTTTTCCTTGATTTCTTCCATCAACACCAGGTGAATGCCGGAGCAGTACCCTAACAAACGGGCCACGGACCGCGCGCGATCTGTCCTTCCTCTTCCTTGTCCTATCCTCTCCCCTTACACACACACACACTTACACTAACATGCACTACACTACACTACGACATATTCCGGGAGACCGGTCGGGAGCTTAGAGCTTGTCCCGGCTGGGGCGTTGCCCCGCTGGTGGGAAAGTCCTGGTTAGGGGGAAACCTCACTAGCCGACGGTAGGTTGGCGCCGGATCTCGATATCCAGCGGGGGAAGATCACCGCCATTTTCCCCGAGAAAAAAACATGCACTACACTAACGGGACTAATGACCAAAAAAGTCCGGAAAAACTAAAAATGAATCAATCATAGCATGGAAGAATCTTGTTCTATGATCATCCCCTGAAGAGTGGGGCCCCTTTCTGGATGTGAAGCCTCGTTCGGGAGATGATACCGTAGTCGCCTTCGGTTACAAGGAAATCATTTCGTGCTGGTAAGCTCTCAACACAGGCCAGCATCGTTCGTGCAAAGGGCTTGGGGTATCGTTTAACAGAACAGAAGGCTGCGGACACATGACCCGTGTTGGGCATGGGCGTTTTCAGCAAGGGGTTGCGGTGTGGTTGGCTTCGCATACCACCAAGTATAGGAGTCCTAGTTGAAAAAAATCAGGATTGTTAGATCAAAAAATCAGCAGATTACACAAAAAGTCAAGACATTGGAAATACATTCGGCTCATATGAGTGTATGAAGAACAGTGGCTAACGACAGGGGTAATTCATTACTCACAAGTTAAATAATAGTAACTAGCGTACCCGTGCGCGAACTCTCGCAGTTTAATTCCACCCTCTTCCCTATCTTTCCTTTTCCTTATCAAGAGGAGTAGTTGTTAAAGAAATATATTTATTTGTTTTAAAAAATTAAAAAAGTGACTTCCAATGTACTTATAGAATTTAAAATTAAAATAAATAACAATGAAATTGTGTTGAATTGTGTTAAAATAAATAACAATGAAAATGTTTGATACAAACTTTGAATAAACGTTTATTCAGTATTAGAAATATGTTTTTGGAACAAGTTACAACACATCCTTTAAAACCAAATTTCAAATAATTATACAATCTTCCTTGACAGTTATCTTTTCTCTTTCCTAGATAGTCACAAAAATGTTACAAAAGCTTTTTACTCTTGAGCAAGCTACTTAAAGTTGTCCATGCGAAAATACAGGATCGGGCAAGCGTAACCCTACTCTTTGGAATATATTTATTACCAAACTGGAGGTTCACCCATGCAATTGTATCGCTTAGAATATAAATAATTAGTTTAACTTCACATACAGTTGCAGATTCTCCACGTCTCTGAAAAGGTGGTGTAGTATCCAGAAGCGTCGTACCAGCAAAATGTAATAGATTTCCAAGAAGCTCTCGTCCTATAGATTACATTTCTCTTTGGCCTTTGGACTCTTCCAGATTTTAAGGCCCTAGAACGCGTGTTCTAGGAGTTATTCAACTAAATAGATTTTAATAATGCTGACCGAGTGTTGCGTGATGCATTGGACATGAATATTTAGATTCATTTTTTCAACAAATCCTTCATATTTTCAAAGCCAAAGTGCAAATAGTCACGTCTTCGTGAAGTTCTCTTTCTTTAGAGACTTCATTTATGAATATTGGTTGCGCGTGCGCAAAATTCATCTATACTATTGAAATAATATAGGAGAGGATTTTATGTAATATAAACAATAAAATATTAGATGAAGTAGCAGCATCTGGACTACCAACTATATTTCCATCTATTTTCAATAATTAATAAATCGATCTATTTAATAACAAGTTTAACTTTCTTGCATGTAATATTTGGATATTTTACTAACCTGATCAAAAGTTGTCCAAGATGTAAATTAATTTGTTGAAATTACTGATCACTCTAAGGAAAATATTATTTCTCAGCTTTTTTAATGCAATATGATGACTGAACACGCTGACTTGAAACTTTCATCGAATCACTGCTGATAAAGAAAATAATGGCACATGTAAAACAGAATCCAATTCTAACAAGACTCAGTCTTCACTCTTCACTGCATACAATCGTGCATTCTTTGTCAATATTGTTTCTTTCTTCTTTTTGACGAAGAACTTTAAAAAATGTAAGAGATCCCTTTCCATCACAGTTTTATTTAGTTTCTGAGCTCTCTGATAATGTTCTTTTCTCAACTAAAATGTTCTTGAGCCTTATCTTTTGGATTAACACGCAGAACACCCTGACAATTTCGTTTAGATTTTTCCTTCCTTGAGTCTCGGTCATCCCACAGTACACTGTAGCTCCTTTCGTGACTTTTCATCATAGCATAAAGATTTGCAGCGAATTTCCCTTTTATCAAAATGACGTGCACCCATCTTCAAGAAAATGAGATCTAGTAAACAAGGTAAAACAATTCTCTCTTAAATTACTTACGTTAGGTCTTTAAAATCAACCATTCCAAAAAATAAATAATATTGTGAAAGAAATATAGACCTATGCTTTCATCAAATTTAATTTTTAATACATGTTTTCAAAAAATTTCCCTCATGAACAGCCCTTTCCATGAATTATATTGACTTAAATTAGCAGACTTTAAAATTTGAGGGGTAAGTGATAAAAACAGACAAAACATGTTGGATAAGAATAATATGAGCGTTTAGTTATTAGTACTACTCGCGCAACTTTTCTTGAACGATGGATTGAAGAAATACGGACGGAGTGGGGTATTAGTTACAAAGTCAGCCACTAGAGTATTTACAGTAATGCCAAGATCTGGAAAATCAAAGTCAAACCTACTACGTGTGCGGCCAGGTCATTGCTCTGGGTAGGCAACAGCAGGAACAGTAGATAAGGCCTCCCATAAAGGACCTGGATTGATTGATTGATTTTTTCGTGTTTCCGGGCGCGTCAACTACTGTGGTCATCAGTCCCGTTAGTGTAGTGCATGTTTTTTTCTCGGGAGATGGCGGTGATCTTCCCCCGCTGGATGGCGAGATCCGGCGCCGACCTACCGTCGGCTAGTGGGGTTTCCCCCTAACCAGGACTCTCCCACCAGCGGGGCAACGCCCCAGCCGGGACAAGCTCTAAGCTCCCGACCGGTCTCCGGAATATGTCGTAGTGTAGTGTAGTGCATGTTAGTGTAAGTGTGTGTGTGTGTAAGGGGAGAGGATAGGACAAGGAAGAGGAAGGACAGATCGCGCGCGGTCTGTGGCCCGTTTGTTAGGGTACTGCTCCGGCATTCGCCTGGTGTTGATCGGAGAAACCACAGAAAACTACCGATCAGAGCAGCCTGCCGCTAGAATTCTCCTCCAGACAGCGACTGAATTCGACCTAGCTGAAAAGCTAGTGTCGAAAATCCTGCCACCGTCAGGACTCGAACCTAGGACCTCCCGGTCAGAGGCGTTGCAGTGACATCAGTTGAACTGAGCTACCGCTCCCGGTTATCCTCTTTAAAGTATCCTGGGAACCTACTTCAGTCATTTCTTTAGATAATGGTAATAAAGCTAAACAGAAGCTCTCGACTATGAAAGCAACTAGCTTTGATTACCTTCTGTTTCACGCCAACCAAGTTTTAATGCTTGGAATGTTGTCATCAGTGCTCGCTGCGAGCTTCTGCCTTCAACTGTTTATTGCTCAAGAGGGGGGGAAGCAAGGTCATCGTTCAAGAAAAGTTGCGCGAGTAGTAGATAGCCTATGGTGTGGCACCATACCATGTTCATGAGTACTGTAGGTTATATCACAAACTTTTCACAGAAAAAAGAATGTCAACACTTACATTCGATAAATGAATGGTTGCACTATACACATAAAAAGCAATTTTCATCGGCATTAAGCAACTATTAATACTTTTTATTGTTACTGCGAAAGAATTTAGGTTTACTTGCGTAATCTTGAATTAAAGATTATGCAAATAAACCTCATCAGTCGACGCAAACCAAGGTGTACACAGAAAGCATACATATAACTTGAAGAAATCTAACCCATCTAATCGTGACGTCACAAAGAAAGGTCCCTGCAGCGGCGAGTAAAATAGTTGATATTGGATAACATCGATAAGCGCCGAGCCAGAAAAAATGTAATAGAATGTTCTAAGTACCTTGTCCTATAAATTACGGTGTGAGAAACGTATCTTTGAGGTTTCGGGCCTCAAAATTTCAAGTTTTAAAGCCCTAGAATGTTTCGTTTACAAGTTATTTAACTATATAAATTTTGACAATACTATCGAGTGTTGCGGGGTGCATTTGAAATGAATATTTAGATGCTGTTTTTTTTTTCAACAAATCCTTCATATTTTGAAATTCAAAGTGCAATTCGTTACGTCTCCGTGAAATTCTCTTTCTTTAGAGTCCTCATTTATAAAAATTGGTTGCGTATGAGAGCCGCAAAAGGTATGTACAGTAATACTACTATTGAAATAATATAGACGGTTATAGGTTAAGTACTATTCTTAAGTATGTGGTTGTCAAGTTTCTGAAATGAATAATCATGGTGGCCAAAAGTAATTGACATTGCTAAAATCACAAACACATATATAGGTACGTCAACAGAAGGAATAGGTGTGCCAACAGAATGTCCATAACGAATGGAACTCTTCTAATTAAAGAAAACATGAAATTAAAAAGAGTGAACTTTTGGATGTGGACAAAAATTAATTCCATTTCATCCAATTCAAAATATCAAATTTTATATTTAGTTGCATTTATTCATCTCCTGAATTATATTTTCAATCTGTAGTTAAATACAATTTTCAAGAATTTTTTAAGATCGGCAGCATTGTCATGCACAGAGGGAATGAAAGGCAGGGGAGCCGTGGTCCCCCAGAAAAATTTTGAAAGAGGACCCATAGCTTTCCATAATAAAATATTTAATTTTCATAATATTAGATCTGATTAAAAAATATGTACTTAATTTAAACAATTGAAAATCTATAGTGATGATGACAATCTGATGGATTCACTAGTCTATCCATATGTTATTTCTGTATTTATTACGTCTCAGACTTTTAGGTAATGTAATGGATCGCGAATTCTACTACTTATCTACTAATATTTTAATATTATGACACTCCTTTAATGGCCCACCTGGTGGCGCCAACTGTAACGATCTCGCTCTTCTACTACCACTACTATCTCCTATTTACTCTTCTTCCAATACTCGACTTGGGCTGCCAATTTAACAAACTTTTGAATACACTTGGGCACTTCGCCTCCGACCGACCACCACATTGCACATCCGAGCCCCAGTGCTTCTACCTCTCTTCTCATGCCCATTGTTGTCCGGATCTTTTATTTACTTCTGGCGAACATCCGCCGATCGCTCGCCCGTAGCCACAAATGGCATTATAAAACTTTTTTTTAATTCGTGCTCGTCAGCGTTATTATGCTTCGTCATCGCTTCCCACTATTATTTCTTGTTTCTTCGCTAATTATTATACTATTTCCCTTTTCTTCTTTAGTCTCATTTCATTAAATTCTATTAATTTCCATCCTCTTGCATCGTGACGTAAACTGTGACGTCAGCGCAATGCGCCATTTGTTCCGTGTTTATTTCAATTATACAATATTATTTTTAATTTTGACGCGCTTCCTCGGTACTTCTCGAAACTGCGAGTGTTCCCATAATTTTCCATAAATTTTGCCCTATCATTTCCGAGTCTCATCTTGATGCCTTCACGCGTTTTCTTGATATTTAATAAAATTACTCTTTTGCCTTAAGCTTTGCAATCGTAACAATGGTTCTCGTATTCTAGTTTAATCACCAAAAATACAATTCCAATTCAGTCCAAATCTCCTGAATCTCTTGACTCGATTTTCATGATTCCACCTTCTACTAGTTCCGAAAATTATGTATAATTGAGTGTTAATGTCTATTTCCATTTTCTATCACGCATTTGTTTAATTTAATAAAAATATTTATGCGCGATGTCGCCGTCTTTTGTCTTCTCAAATCTAAATCTTGATATTTTCCTACCAAGTTTATACACTTTAAATCCAGAACTGTTCCGAGGGATTATGGATCATTACAGTAAATACATATTGTTTCTTCATAATATTGAGCATTAAAAATTTAGTGGAAATGCAAGTAGCACCACATAGTTTCGATACAACAAATTGCATATTACCCAAAAATAAATATTTTACTTAAGTTGCATAAAAATAAATATTTTCGTTGAAAAAATATTATTACATATTTTGCTAAATTTTATATGAATAAATGAATAGTTTGAACATTTTCAAGTTTAATACTTTCACATTTTTTTATATAAAGGGAAAGGACGTCCAATTTTTTTAATGCAGTCTTGGGTCACACATCATACATTACTGTGGGACTTCCCCAATTGAGTGGAGTGAGTCTGGTTCACAACCGTAGTGATAATACACGGTAGCGTAGTGATAATACACGGTGTGTATCGGCTCTGGATAAGGAACGCATTACAGACGTCCGCCGGAGGTGTTTACAAGTTAGCAGAGCACTGAAACGTGAGGAAAGGCTCGGAAAACGTGACTAAGTGTTAGCAACACACAGGCCTCATGTCAGCAGCACCATTCAACATGGCGAATGGGCGCTCAGCGGGGGAGCCGATTTTGAATGAAACTGAAGAGAGAGCGATTCAGACTTTAGGAAAAAGCGTGGATAGGTAACTGGTTGTAATAATAGAACTGTTAGTGTCCATGCGACGCGCCATCCATAGACCAAGAAACGTAAGCATAAAGGAAAACATCAGTCACCTAGACGAGAGTGTCGATATCATACGAGAGAGCAGGCGGCGCGAGCTCGTGCCGATGCATGTCACACATGCACAGGGAAACGAAGAGAGCAGTACGAACGAAGAAGAGGGTGTTAGTGGCACCACTGCTAGAACCAACAGCAATTGGATGGAGGTTCGGGGGAAAAAGAAGAATCTACCTACAGAAGACACCCCCCCCCTCGAGACCATTGTTGGTGGAACTGGGCAACCGGTCACAAGGCTGCAAATTATTCCACAAGTCAATGCAGGATGCACTAAGGGATACGTGTGTCATGCGTAATCTCACGCCACGGGCACGTGTAGAGATACGAGATTTGGACTGCCTGACCACAGAGGAAGAGGTAAGGTTGGCAATCCAAAGAGAAACCAATGCCGGCTCGAACGATGTGAAGGTGAAGACTTCTTTACATGTTAGATACAGCGGGGAAAATCCTGGAGAGACTATTCAAGCCGCGATTACTAGTAGTAGCTATCGAAGCTGCAAGAGATTTGTCTGACCCACAGCACGGATTCAGTAGAGAGCGTTCTACGATGGGAGCCATACGGGAAGTTATCAGAGCCGTAGACAGAGCGGACGAGGCTTGCCACGCGGCCCGCCCAATTGTTCTTCTTGTGACTTTGAACATTATAAACACTTTTAACTCGGTAAGGTGGGTCGATATTCCAGAGGCACTAAAAACAATTTTGCAGTCTCCAAATATCTTACCCGTATGGTAAGGGACTACTTCAATGACCGTTCCCTTTTATACGAGACAAGTCGGCAGAAATCTATGCCAGCTACCGCTGGTGTTGCACAGGGATCGATCTTAGGCCCATATTTCTAGAAGTCAGTATATGACAGCCTATTAAGGGCAGAGGTGCCAGAAGGTACTCACCTAGTCGAATATGCTGACGACGTAGCATCCGTTATAGAAGCCCGAAGCGTCGAGCTGGCTCAGCTCCGGCTAAACCAGATGAGGCGCGTCAATGACTGGGTGGAAGGCCACGGTCTACAACTGGCACTTGGTAAGACGGAGATCGTGGTCTTCACCAGAAAAAGAACCCTCACCATCCCACCCATGCAAGTGGGAAGAGAAACATTATTGAAAAAGCCGTTTGCAAACTATCTGGGGGTAATTCTGGACACAAAGCGAACCTACTGGCCCCACATAAAGAAGACTGATGACAAAGCTGCAACAACAACTCCAGCACAGAGAAGGCTAATGGCTAACGTAGACGGCCCACGGTCGAATAAAAGGAGATTCCCTATGTCGACGGTACAGTCAATACTACTATATGGAGCCGAATTGTGGACTGAAGCGCTGGCTGTGAAGAAATACAGAACACGGATCACAGCGGTGCAGCGTAGGGGAGCGCTGAGAGTGGCGTGCTCTTACCGAGCAGTCTCCGAAGACGCTATCCCGTCGATCGCTGGAGTAATATCTATCGACCTTCTCGCCCTGGAGCGCAAACGAATCTACGATGGGCGAGAAGTCGAAGGAAGAGCGAAAGCGACACGAGAGGAACGACGAAAGACAATAGTGCACTAGCAGGAACGTTGGAACTTGGGACCAAAGGGAGGTGGACGCACCAGCTTATCAAGCAACTGTCCCCATGGATGCAACGGAAGTTTGGTGAACTAAATTTCATCCTCTCCCAGTTCCTGACAGACCATGGCTACTTCAGAGATCTCTACCGCATAGGGAAGGTTACATCACCCTACTGTAAATATTGCAGAAATAAATTAGACACCTCTGAGCCCACAACTTTCTAGTGAACGCGATAGGCTGGAGGAAACGACAGGTAGCTTCACGCCAGCGAACACTGTGGAAGTCAAGATGAAAAATGAGAAGTCCTGCAACGCAATCTCCGCAAAGAACGCAATCAGGTGACCAGTTTGCTACAAGTACGTATTGTTTGTTAAAAATGTATTTATAATACAATAGTTTGCACATGAATTTCAGAGCTATCAGGTATAATGTTTTATGCTACATGTCATTTACTGGATTTTTTTATATGTTACATAATGTTACAGGTTTATAGTGTTTCAGAAATAGGAAAGTTACATTTCAATATTTTACAAATTGTTCATAGTTTACAGCAGATTACAATTTGTTCATAAAGGTACTATTCTTATAGTAAATTAAAAAATATGATTAATACATACCTAACATTTTAGAAAATGTACTTAATATAATGAACATGAGTGATAACACTAATGTTATCACTCATGTAAATTTCAATTTAATTCTAGTACTTTCAAACAAACATTTTTTGGGATAACAATCAGTTTTGTTAATATTATTATGTCTACTTTCTGTACACTCATTTTAAGTATATTTTAATATCAGTGACTCAATATAATTTTGCAATGATACACTAGTATTTACAAGACACCTGTACGCTGAGAATGTTTGTGTTAAGTACAGAGTGTTACTCCACTTCTATATTTTGTAACTATACTTAAAGTTTTCTCATATTCTTTGCTTTGGCTTTTATATCTTCTGGGATGCTATTGACAATTGTAGATATAACACATTTGAGTCTTTTTGCTCTGTATTTGTTGTATGATCTTGGCACATTAAATATTTTCTTACTGGTTTTGTAAAGGTCATCTGTTATTTCTTTGTATTTTCTTGTGTTAAGGTTTTGTATTATGTGAATATGTTTGTAGAAACTTCTTGGAGTCAGTGTATTACAATTTATGAGGAGTTGGTTTCTTGTTTCTTTGTCATTCCCTGATACAATTTAAGATTTTTTGTTGCAGCATATTTAATTTTCAGTTGTAGTTCAATTTTCAGTAGGTCCGGGTTCGATTCCCGTCGAATCTCATGTGAAATTTGTTCCAACAAAACGAGTTTGGCTGCTTCACAAGGGCTATAACGCTATAGTCCTATATATAAGGGCTATAGCGCTATAGTCCAACCCTTCCCAGTGTCCTAAACCCTGCCCCTATCCTTACTCCTTCCCAATTCTGGCCGCTGGGTAGTGACGCAGGAGCGCGTAGTAGGAGGCGCGTACGCGGAGATGCTACCTGGCGGTCCTCTTGACAACTGACTGCGACGTGACGCGACAAGACAGAAAAGTGATAATGGAGAATTACTCCAAAAAGCGCGAAAAGTAATGGAGGATTACTCCACAGCGCAAAGCGCTCAACGACCCGTAAGGGTCTTCGAGACGCGTTGCGTCAAAATGGACGCAACAAATTTTAAAAAAAAAAAAAAAGTAGTCAATGGCTACAACCATCCCACACTTCTTCTCATGATGGATTCAACCAGTGATTTGTACAGATTTCTTCTTGTCATTTGGATAACAAAATTTTTGATAGTTTACATACATCCTGAAACTCTTTTAAGCTTGTTGAACACCATTTCAATATGTTTATAAAATTTCATTTGTGTGTCAAGAATTATTTCTAAATAGTTAGTGTCTGTTACAAAGTCAATATTTTCACATTTACAGTAATTTTGGCAACCTCTATTCAAGCATTGTTTGTTGTGCAAGAGGATTTTTCCATGCATTAAGTTATCCATATGTGACATTCTGAAGTACATTGCCTTGGTTTTGTTTACATTTATATATAGATTATTTTCATAAGACCATTTCAAAATGGAACTGAGTTCATTTTGTATTGTCTGTTGACAATTTTAGTTATTTTTGTGGGCAAATAATGATACTGCATTATCTGCATTTATGAGTTTGGTTTTGTTTATAGAATTATGAATATCATTTACATATATAAGATACAGGAGAGGCCCCAAGCAACTTCCTTGTGGGACACCATAATCCATTGCATAAAGCTGGCTATTTGTGTCTTTCACTTTGACGATGAATTTTAGGTTTTTTAGATAACTTTGGAGTAATTTTAAGTAATTACCTTCTATTCCAATTTTGAATAATTTATCAAGAAATATTTCATAATTTACTGTGTCAAAAGCTTTAGAATAATCAATAAAGATACCAATGACTCCATTTCCTTTGTTTACTTGTTCATATATGTAGTCTGAGACTTACAGAGCTGATTCAGTGTTTTTTTCCTTTTTGAAAGCCATGTTGGTTTGGATTAATGATATTGTCTGTCAAATATTGGCTTAATTTTGCTGCAATGTATTTTTCCAGGATTTTTTCAATAGTTGGTAGAATTGACATAGGACGATAATTGGATAGGTCTGCGTTTTCACCTGTTTTGAGTATAGGTTTAACAATTGAGATTTTTAAATCCTCAGGAAATATGCCAGTTCTTATTATGTTATTTAAGAGGGTTGATATTATTTCACTAAAAATATTTACATTTTTTCGTATATCAGTGGCCCTAATTCCGTCCACACCAAGAGCTTTCCTATTATCGATCTGCTTCAATATAACATTTTTAATGATGTTCGGGTTTGAGTATGCTAGATAGAACTGGCAATTGAAATTACAAGTGCTGATTGTATCCTCAATGTTCTTGACATTTCTACTGCTTTTCAATGTTGCCAATGAATATATTGGCATCGTTATTAGTGCATTCTCACCAGTTATAGTTTTCTATATTTTCCTGTACATTTTCATTATTTAGTTACATCACTAAAGATCTTGGGATTGCTTTTTTTGAAATACTTTATTTAAATACATTGTGATT
>BLKR01001568.1:115000-273457 GCA_011170035.1 Teleogryllus occipitalis
TAATTGCACTTTAAATGTATTATATATTTTCAATTATTTGAATGTTACTTTTGAAATAGTGTTATTTGAAATTGTATTAGTACATTTGTAACTTCTGAGAATAGAGGCAATGAGTTAATTTTCGTTCCCCCCCAAAACATGAACTTGTTACATCAAAAGTGTTTCAGCATGTTATTTTATTAACTTTATGAAATCATATTAAATTTATTACATTAAAAATGGGAAATGAAATATGTAGAAAATTCCAAAATGTTCTTCAAACTATTAAAAAATTGGAAATTGTGTGTTGAATGCTAAAACCTTTAGTAGAAGGCACGAATCTGGAGCAAAAACTAGAAGAAATTTTCAAATTTATCCTTGAAAGGTGGTTAATTTAGACTTGATCTCCTCATCAAGATCCCTTTTAATATCCTAAATTAATCAAAAATGGTTAAAAATGTCGAAAGAGTTTTAAAAATATCTCAAAAAATGCCAAGCAAAGTCAATTCCTCTTACCAATACTCCAAAATTAATTTAAAAAATATACAATGTATTATACCACAAATAACAAGTTGAACAAATAATTTTATATGTGAATAAAAATTTTAATGGATAAAAGTGCCTGGAAATGTTTGCCTCCCCTCTAGTTTTAGGCTGTGCACATCTATGATCAACAGGGTTTGTTTCCTTAAATTAAATATATATTTGAAAGAAACCTTGCAAACAAATCACCAAAATTTCAAGGTTTTGAAATTAACTTTGTTTAAAAGTGTTTTTAACATACTTGAGACATTAAAAAATTGCATTTAATGTATTAAAGAAATTACATAATTATTGGATTTCTTTACTAAATTAACATAATTATGGGATTTCTTTACTAAAAGAACTGTTTAGCAAGATTGTTTTTTGTGTGGGTAAGAAATCTTTGAATAACGTGTCTTGTATCATGTCTTGTATCATGTGTCGTGTATCATGTCTTCAATTAGATTAATTAACTCTCTTAATGCAACATTACCAATATTTCAATATTTTGTCCATCACAGTGAGTTTACTAAGCTCCTGTAAATAATTTGTCTAATACAGACTTGAGAAATGTTGCAGTAATTAATGTGAGAGAGGATTCACATAGTGTGCACTACAATTATTCAGACAAATAGTTAAATTTCTCATTTCAAATACCTTGAGCACAAATATCTTAAAATATTAATTTACTTTTCATTTTTTTTTGGGGGGGGGGGGAATCTAACTTCCACAGAACTACCGAAAGCAAAATTTAATGATTTCAACTATGACATACTTGATGACATAGACTTGATTCCTTTTGATATTTTTCTTCTGTGTTCAAAACTGAAAACACTCCTGAATTGATTTTCTTACATTATTCACCATATTTTGAGCATATGCTTCCATTAAAAAAACAAAAACAAAAACCCTAGCGAAAACAACATGTCAGTTTTCTCAAAATATTTGACAAAATGTACATAAAGACAATGTTCTACTAGGATTCTCTTGCATGCCCAGGTAATGTTGCATTAATCAAATAGCTGAGAACATTCAAAAGATTGGAGACATAAAAGCCAATGGCTTCACGGAGATGTGTCAGGGAAAAGTACAATATGTGCATGTTTTCTTGAGCTCTGGAATCCCTTCCCAACCCTAAATAGTTGAATAATGAATAAAAGTAACAACAAAGCGAAATTAGTAACATTTGAAAATAGAAATTTTTACTCACAAGGTATAGAAAATTGTTTGCATTATCAAATGAACTACAGAGTTGAGTGGTTAGTATTTATAAGAAAATACATAATTACCCATACTCCCAGCTCTACTCCTACCATAACTAGCAAAAGGTGAGCTCAACTAAAAGTGCACATAGTAAAGCTACATTTATATCCAGAAACAAAACAAGGGGCCATCTAAGCATTCGTTTAATGGATCAGAGAAACTGGATGATAACCTGATCAAAATGGGGTCATTGACCCAGACACTGAAGTACATTACTTGTTACAGGTACATTAAGTATTGTTAAAATTATATAATACAATGTAAACTAATGCATTATATACCACGGTTAAAATGAATATTATTATTCCTCTTGATGGACATTATAGTTTCTAATTGTATAGAAACAGTTCTGCAGCAAGAAAGATTTTACTTTTAACTTAAATTTGTGTATTGATTTTAAATTTCAATGTCATCTGACAATGTGTTAAAGTAACTTACATGTATTATAAGCAGATTTTTTTGTAGTAACCTGTTGATACTGACGCCTGATGAATGTGATTTCTATGATGAGTGTTGTAATTATAAATATCAGTATTGCATGAAAATATGTTCCCACCATCAAGTAAGTCACTTTTGACAAACTATAGATAGATATAAACAAATAGCCAAGGCAATGGTAAGATTCCAAGCTCAACGAAGAGGCACTTGCTGAAATCACTTGAACGGCATATTATTCAAATAATTTTTTTCTTCAATCTAAAAGTCTGGGTGCTATAGGATGAGTTTCCCCAGAATATTATGCCATATCACAGACTGGAATGTGCCTTTACAAAATTCACACCACAAGCTGCATGAAGGTTGACAGAATTTTAATGAATTATGAATGCATATCATAATGAACTCAATTTAGTGTTTAATTCAGTTATATGGATATTTCATTTGAGATTTGACTGAATTGAGAGACCCAGAAATTTTATATACCCAGATTAATAGATTCTCATTTTTTCCTTTCATCGTATTTTTTCATCATTTTTCTTAATATTTCAGTCAATCTGAAAATTTCTATTCAAATTGCTGTTTACAATTACTGGAATATAATATTATTTTATAAATTATGGATTATTATAGGAACATTTTGTTTATAACAGGTAATTGTGTAATACAATAGAAAGGGTGTATTGTACTTGAGGAAAGAATAATGCATGAATTCAAATTATTGTTTCTCGGTTACATTTTTATTTTATTTTGAATGATGAAAAAAAGCTTATTTGGACATGAACATAAATACTAACTTTTAAAATTCTTCATGTAATTTTGGATTTCAATAAAAAAATATGTAATCCTGAGGAGAATTCCTTCAGTTAGAGAATAAGATATTTCCTCAATGTGAAGAATCATATACTAATAAAACATTATTCACAGACCGTTTCTTTTTGTTTGAATTGCATCATTCTGTATTTTTATTCAATGCACAAAACTCAAGATTTCTCAGCTGTAAGTATTTCATGAGAATATTTGTATCTGGAGGTTAAAATAGTTTTATTCACTTTTAATCTCCCAGAAAAACAGTTATTTTAGTGAAAATATTTTTAAATTGAGAGGTAGTAAATTTTGGGGTGCCCAGAGAAGGTGCAATTAGAGCAATTTCCCCCAGCCCTGAATCTTTTATTTATTCAAAAGATATACAAATTCCTATACTTCAAATTGAAATGAACACTGTAAGTTATATCTGATGCTTGGGGAAATGATGTCTGTTAAAATATTGAGGGGGTATTTTTATTTGAAATTAGGGGCCTTCATCATTCTACTAACCCAGGTCCCTTGTTTTCTCCAGGTGGTGCTCCTTAAACTATTAGTAAAATAGTTTCTTTTACAATGGATACTTGAGTGTGCCCTGACAGGGGAGGCAGCTAGAGCAACTTGTCCCACACCCTCACTTAATTGGGGGCCTGAAATTTTCTTTTCATTCCAAACAAATAAACAATGTATTTACTTCGAATTCATATTACCTGCCTTAAGTTACTTGTTATTCTATTCACTTGTTATTTCTATCGTCTTTCTGTAGTCTAGAGAAATAAATTCTGTTGATGTAGGGGGGAAGAAGAGAACTTTTGCTTGAAATAATGAGCCTCCCTGGATCTACTGTCTTAGGTCTCTTGTTTTCTCTGGGTACCCCTGGGAATATCAATGTAAGTTTTAATTTTGTTCTCTTCTCAATTTCATTATTAATCTACCTTAGAAAAACAAAAATTTCCCTATTAATTATTATTTCTTGAAAAGAACACATGACATTGAAGTAACAATGTAATAGAAGATTTTATAATTTTATAAGATGTACTTTTTTATTAATTACAGCATTGAAAATAAATTTATATAGGAAGCAGAGCAGAATGAAAACAACAAATTGATTACAAATATTAACATTCTTAGACCATTTTAGACTTAATATTTTACATTAAATCAGTATTAATCGAGTTGGTTTTGTGCAGCATTCTTAATAGAATTCAAGAAAGATAAATTTTCTTTGAAGAAAAGTGGTGCAAGATCAGCAAGTGCAATTGCATTATTTGTAACAGTTAGGTAATATTATAATCCTGCAACTTGTAGTCTAATTTTTCAGCTATCTCTTGCAAAACTCTCTTTGACAAAAGAAGTCCAGGAGATTTGAATTTGGAATTTTCAAAGATTTGTCATTTTTGAAAATTTAGATGTTTTAATGGAAATTAAACTCATACCATAATAATGAGTGCACTTTGCTCTATTTAAGAAAAAAATCAGAAAAAAAATTACAGAAAAATTGAGAGAAAAATTCAAAGAAAAAGTATTCTGAGAATCATGGGAATCCAACCATGGCCTTCAGAATGGAAACCAGAATGACAACTGCTAGCCAACAAAACAGTAGCCAATGGTAATCTTATGTGGTACACAAATATTAATACTTGAAAACTGTTAAGAATTCCAGAAAATTCATAAGAGATTATTTGGGTGTCCCATGGCATAGTGGCCAGACTGTACACCTTCCATCTCTGGTGCCTGATTCATCGATGGTGATTCAAAGTGGAATTTGTGGTGGATGAAGTGGGTTCTTGGAGGTTTTCTCGGGGTTCTCCAATTTCCCCAGCCAATCTGGATTCCACCAGGTTGCTCCATCAATCATTCCCTACCCTATCCTGTCCTGTCCTATCCTATCATTAACCCCTATTCCACGAAGGATCTAAGGATCACTGCGGCTTCTAGGCAATAATCAAGGAATGAGCTAGGAAGGGATGCTGCTACCTCTGCGGGTTATCAGTACGGTAGGGTCCTGGCCTGGAGAACTAGAGAAAGGGAGAAATGATGAGGGAGTGCAGGACACCCCCTCCCAAGACCCTAGATGGTAATGAGTGGCTGTAATGCCAGGCGGGGTGAGAGGTATGGCTAGGAGCTGACCCCTGAGTTTAGTTACATAAGAGATTATTTGAAGTATTTGTGTATCGGGAGGAATGTCATTATAGTTAATTAATGAAACAACTGGATGAAAGGGAATATTATTGCATGAGTAGTATGTAAAGAAAACAAGCGACAATAGGAACAAGTTCTTATTTACCCATTTATTTACATATTAATTTTAATACTTGATTATAACTACAATAAAAAAATTTCATTTCCATTTAAAATTAATTTAAATTTTTAGAAATTCAAGCATATCTTTACTATTAGATGCATTTACTTGATCATGTCATATTGCTTCTGAAAAATACCTATTTTAGTGGCCCATGCATTATAAGATACTCATGATCCCCATGACTTTTAGGTTAAAGAAATGTTTGTAAATGGAAGATAATGAACATATTTTGAATGAAATATTAGAAGCTGACAAAGCCATGAAAACATTTCTTCCCACGAAAAGTAAAGGCAGGTTTGAGAGAGAATAGAACATGTATAAATGTTGGGTATGAAAAATATGAGTCACCTCTGACTAAGAAGTTTTGCTGGCATACTTTTTACAATGGGTAAACACAACTAATGTTTATATTTTTTACACTTCTCAGAAGCTAAGATCAAATGTTCAACGTAATATATTTAATTTATTCACATTAAATATTTTATGTTGTTCCATTAATCAGCTAGTGTCATATCAATGTTGACTTCACCAATTTTGTTTTATTCATTTATGGTCTATATGTAATTGATGTAGGAATGTAATCTATTATGTACATTTTTGTTCATGTTTCATGGCTGATTGGAAATACCTTGGCCACGTCTGTGTTACAGTGACTTAATTAAATGATTTTGATGCTTTTTCTGAATTCTGAATGGTAGTTGTTGAGTTTTAATTGAACGGTGGAATTTTAATTGCATGCACACAATTACTAATAGTCAATGTAGTAATAATCATTGATGATATTAATAATCAATGATTTTTCATGGAATTATTATGTTTAATTCACTAAACAAAAAATTATTAAAAGATTTCTAATGTAAATATTAACAAGCAAATATTTCAAAAAAATTATAAACATTAGGTTTTTAAATATTCAAAAGTTTGAATGAAAATTTTACTAATACCATAAATGCACTTTCTGCTATTTGAATTAAAAATTAAACATCATTGGTAATTTGTTAAGTGTATGTCCATCAAAATCTCAACATTGAGTGCAGTAAATGTAGAATCAAAATAATATATTTCTTCATTTTATTATTTGTGTGTGTAACAAGAACAAGTTTCTGAATTTCAGGGGTTGAATTTTAATTGTGAATACATTTCAACAATTCATGTAGGCTGTATGCAGTGGCAAATTTAACAAGTCAGCTTTCAGCAGTAGGTGACTCCCCCCTCTCCCCCTGCATTCAAGCACATTAAGAGACATAATAGTGTGACCAGACAATCCATTCATTTTTAAAGTAGAAGCACCATTCTAAAATTCAGAGCACATTGTGCACTGCTAAAAAAACAGGTTGCTAAGTATTCAGGCCATGGTGGAATTCCATACTTGGAATCATCAATATTGTTCAAATACAACTGAAGAAAAATTATTTGGTATTTTAATCATAAAATAATGTCTTCCAACCAGTGGAGGGGAAATTTCCATTATGAATGCAATTTTTTTAGATTCAAGTCAACATTTCTTTCTTATAAAAAATAAGGGTGCTGAACTGAAATTGCCCACCCCATGAAAAATTATCAGGGTCCACCTCTGTGTCAGTGTCAATAATTGGCTTTAAAATTTTAATATGAATTACTTAAATCACGAAGTCTGTAGGACTTACTGTCTATGAAGTACTGATTTCGTGACTTAAATGTACGCGCGCTATTCCTTCCGGAATGTGGCGCTCTGTCATACGAAGCGGTAATGATGCAAACTAAGATGGCCGGTGTTTCTGCCGCGGTAACAATTTGAGCCGCCAGAGGGTGTTTCAACCTTGCACTAGTAAAACTATACCATCATTCACACATTCTGGTTGTGGTTCGTTACTTCTTATGTTAAATCGTTAGTATTATGATGAGTAATGTAATAAGCGACTGTTATATATTAGGCAAATAAATAGCCTTTACCTCTGTGCCAATGTCGAGGAATTATATCCATATGTGAAATTTTTAAGCGAATATTTTTACTGCTTGAGAATTTTGTAATTTTTTTTTATTTTCTATAAATTTACAATCTATTTTTTACAAAATAATAAGTAAATGTGATGTCTATTGTAGAATTATTATGACAATGATTAGCAGTGATTAAGATGAGTACTGATTCCATCAGTACTCTTTATCTTCTTCTTCGTACTATAACAAAAAGCAATTATTATTATTTTAGGTTGACTGCAATTGGAATTGATAATTTGGTGGTGATAATGTTTCAGTTACTTGTTGAGTATCTGTATGGGAGTTGTATGGGTGAGGTTCTGGTTAGACGATGAATATCTGTACTATTGTCAAGGAGGTTGAGGGCTAAGTGATTTGGATGGTTTTCAAGACGCTGGAGATAGTTTGAGCTGATTAATTCTATTCTTTCTAAGACAATGTGCATTTTTAAGGTTTTGTGTAATGCTGCGTTTGTGATGAACCAAGGCGCTGTCGCGATCATTCTTAAGGTCTTGGACGGAAATCTCTGGATGATGGAGAGATTACTCTTGCTTGCTGTGCCCCAGATATGGATGTTGTAGGTCCATATTGGGATTACTATGGATTTATAAAGCAATAGTTTTGAGTGGTATCCTAGTATCCAGTATAGTTTTCTTACTTGAAGTTTTAGGTGCTTTTTCTGGGCTAAAATGTGATGCTTCCATGTTAAACGTTTGTGTAGATGTATTCCTAAGTATTTTACACTTTCTATTTGTAATATTGGATTATTGTTGGTGTGTTCAGTAGGATATTTGTTTCTTCTCAGAGTGAAAGTTATATGGGCTGATTTGTTTTCGTTGATTTTTATTTTCCACTTCTTGGCCCATTTTTCAATCATTGTAAGATGTTCTTGTAAATGTCTTGATGCGACATTTGGGTCGTCATCCGAAGCTAGTATGGCCGTATCATCTGTAAAAGTGGCTATGGTTGTTTTATCTGTTTCTGGTATATCAGTCGTATAGAGTTGGTATTGAATAGGGCCAAGTACACTTGAGAATTCACTTTTCCCCATAGCACGTCATACGCAGTTTTTAACTGTTTTTTGACGTAAAATAAATAAATAAATAAATAAATAGATTTTGAAAGAAAAAATCTGAATGAATAATCAATTTGTGCGAATTGAATACAGTAAAAATGATTTTACTGATTAATTAACCTGATAAATATTTACATGATGAAAATAACATTATAACACAGTTTCTTACTGTTTAATGCAGGAACACCGAGGGATAATGTTAGGCAATTCTTACACCTCGAGAAATTCTGTCCGGTCAGCATTCAGGGCAGCATAGTGATCCAGAGTTGTAGATGGCTGACGAACATTGATATCTATCCCAGGTTGTAGACTTCCATAACAAAGTGATGTTGATCCCACGATATGACAAATGTTTCAGTTCTGGTGATGATTATGCGAAAAAATGTCCAACTTGTGCTGTATCTGCTACAATAAAGTTTTCCCATGAAAGTGTGTTTCCTTTTTGTTGGCGATCTAGGGAAACTTGTTTTCTGGATACACCTCATAGTAAGATTCGTCTAAAAATAGTGCCAATCCATTCGTTTTGACGAGAACAATCGAATAATCATTTGATTATCTCCGCAGGTGCCTTAAAACTTCCCCAAAACGCGTTTTAGTTGCTTGAACACCCCCGAAAATAGTTTTTCGATAATTCTCTTAGAATATCCTCGAAGCATCCGAAAAAATCATCAGATCCTCACTGTTTGAAACTCAAAATGGGACCAAACAAATTAGATCGAGAACACAATAAAATTTAGAACACACAAGATTAAATTGAGACCCAGTGCAATCGGTTCGAGACTTATCTTCATGTTGAAACCAAACATTAAAACAAATGAGAAGCAATCAGGCAATTGTTTTAGCTGACAGTAAAGACAAGGCAAGTGGTCGAAGTTGTACTTCTCCTGGTGATTGATTATGCCGTGTATTAAGCAAAGGGAAGCGAACTGCATAAACCAACAAATCGGTGCTCCTTTTGACCCTTGAGTTCTCGCATGGGCCATTTTATTTTTGTTAGCACGCAACTTCTACTGAGTTGAGAGTGGTGGGAGTATCCATAGTTTCAAATAATATGTCACTCTTGCAAACCAGTGTGCTGCAGTGCTTTTCATTGTAAGCATGTTGTTGTTAGACATTTTTAAAGTCGGTTGGGTAACAATTTTAGCCCACGCGAGAAATACTCCAGTGGGTAATTGAAAATAAATTTGCTATACGGAAAATATACTATTGTCTGAGTCATGTACTCCAGTGATATATTATTGTCATGACCGCTCAATGAATCAAGATAAATTATAAACGGAAAATTAAAGTATTTCCTATGTAAGTACACGTCTCTTATCCCCATTCTTCATCCGGGAGGCAACACAGGTAGATTTAAAATACCATACGTTAAAGTAATATGACTTTCACTTTATATTCAAATATACATTTCGAGATAATAAAGTACTTGTTCAGAAAGTTTTTACGAAACTCGTAATGGCTAAAAAATACACTTATCTTGGGCTACATATGTAGCCCGCGAGAGCAATTGTGTTACAAAACGGGATGCGAGTACGGCAGGGTAAATAATAATGGAGAATGGAGAGGTTTAGCAAATTCATTCGACGTGAAATATGTACATGAAGTGTTATATGAATACAAGTGAGTTAAGAATTAAGATGAAAATAAGCCACTTGGGGCAAGAAGGAGAGTGAAAATTACAGAAGAGCATAATGAATTAATGATTTATTACACAGAAGAATATCGCAGGCTTACACCAAAAGACTTCCGCAGAAATCTATATAAATAAAAATGAATCGCTGAAATGTATGTACGCGCATAACTTCCCAACGACTGCACCAAATGGGATAATTTTTTGTTCGTTATTGTTAGGACAAGGTAAGTATAAAAGAAAATTTTTAAAAAATCGAAAATAATTTTTTTAAAATGTTATATGCAACCCGGATTTTTTGAATTTATATCGTTAAATAATTCCTAAATAATGCGATCTAGCGCATTAAAAACTAAAATCTTGAGGCCAAAAGCCACAAATATACGTTCCTCGCCGTAATCTACAGGATGCGATCTTCTTGAATGTTCTATTACATTTTTGCGGATCCGGCACTTATCGATATAATCCCACCTGTTCAGAGACGTGCAGAATCTGCAACTAAATGTGAATGAGAGGGAGAGGAGAGAGTGGCAGAGACAGAGAGAGAGTGAGCGCGAGAGCGAGAGAAACTGAGACATTCTCAGGGACAGAGACGGAGAAAGGGAGAGACGGAGATGGAGAGAGGGGAGACGGAGAGAGAGATGAAGACGAAGAGAGAGTCGGAGAGTGAGAGACGGAGAGAGAGACGGAGAGAGAGACGGAGAGAGAGAGAGAGACGGAGAGAGAGAGACGGAGAGAGAGAAAAGGAGAGAGAGACGGAGAGAGAGAGACGGAGAGAGAGGGACGGAGAGAGAGACGGAGAGAGAGAGACGGAGAGAGAGACGGAGGGAGAGAGACGGAGAGAGAGACGGAGAGAGAGACGGAGAGAGAGACGGAGAGAGAGACGGAGAGAGAGACGGAGAGAGAGACGGAGAGAGAGACGGAGAGAAAGACGGAGAGAGAGACGGAGAGAGAGACAGAGAGAGACAGAGAGAGACGAAGAGAGAGACGAAGAGAGAGACAGATACAGAGAGAGAGAGAGAGAGAGACGCGGAAGAAGCCCGATAAAGCTAATACCATAGACTAAAGAGGTAATTCTTTACTCTATGCTAATACAAATGAAATTAAAATAAAACGTCGCGAATGTGTTCTTCGGCTGATAAATTTCCAAGCAGAACACATTCCAATCTTGTACTTGGACGAAACGAACTTCAATTTATTGATATCACGAAGACAGGAGCGATCTAAGAAGGGAATTGTAACAATTACATTGCGGAAGTCTGAAATGGGTGTAATAAACACGCTGCAAGATGCATAGGAAACCCTGTTTTAATTCATCACGAAATAAGAAGTACATTCAAGAAAGAAAATGGAAATAACTTCGTACGCCAATGCCTCCGGGTAGCCGAGAACATACACCAGCCACCAGTGATACTTGTCATGGACAATGCGTCCTATAAGATAGATGAAATATTTGTAGAAGATAAATTTAGTAATCATTATTTCTTAAAGTGAAGGCCGTGTATCCGTATATTCAATTCCATTGAACTTGCCTACTCACACAATACATTTTCTGTGAAGTGTGTGTCCCATTTTGAATGTGTTTCGTTTCAATTTGAACGAGTTCGAATGTGTTAGTTCTCATTGTGGTGGTGTTTATTCTCAAGCTTATTGTGCATAATCCCAATGTGAACGTGCTTATATCCAATTTGGTTGTTTGGTCTCAATTTGAAGTTGAAAATATTTAGTACTCCAAGGCGCGTTGAATGACATCTCATTTACGCCAAATGGTAGGCCAGAAGTTTGATTGATTGATTGAGTTTTTCATGTTTCCGGGCGCGTCAACTGCTTCGGTCATTAGTCCCGTTAGTGTAGTGCATGGTTTTTTCTCGGTAGATAGCGGTGATCTTCCCCCGCTGGATGGCGAGATCCGGCGCCGACCTACCTTCGACTAGTGGGGTTTCCCCCTAACCAGGACTCTCCCACCAGCGGGGCACCGCCCCAGCCGGGACAAGCTCTAAGCTCCCGAGCGATCTCCCGGAATATGTGGTAGTGTAGTGCATGTTAGTGTAAGTGTGTGTGTAAGGGAGGAGGATAGGATAAGGAAGAGGAAGGAAAGATCGAGCGCGGTCCGTGGCCCGTTTGTTAGGGTACTGCTCCGGCATTCGCCTGGTGTTGATCGGAGAAACCACGGAAAACTACCGATCAGAGCAGCCGGCCGCTAGAATTTTCCTCCAGACAGCGACTGAATTCGACCTACCTGAAAAGCTAGCGCCGTCACTCTTGCCGCCGTCAGGACTCGAACCTAGGACCTCCCGGTCAGAGGCGCTGCAGTGACATCAGTTGATGCACTGAGCTACCGCTCCCGGTGCTTCTATCCAATTTGGTTGTTTGATCTCAATTTGAAGTTGAAAATGTTTAGTACTTGAAGGCGCGTTCAATGACATTTCATTTACGCCAAATGGTAGACCAGAAGTCATTGACGAACACACGCAGGCTACGTAATTATTACAACACATTAATCCGTATAAAGCCAATCTTCATTAAAATGGACTAAATAAGCAAGAAAAATTAACTCGTACTTCTAGATGAGGGCATTAATAGAAATTTTACTGCATAAAAAGTCAAGAAGACATTTTTAAAGTATAATTAGGCATCATTCAATAAATACGTTCGTTTTATCGGAGGTGGATGAGGAGATGTGAATTATGTACTAAATTAGAAATACTGAATTAGAAATGAACGTTCTCATTAAACATTATTCTTCATTTAGAAATATTGACTAATATCGACAGGTAACCAGATAGCGACAAACGCCTTCTATCTTTACGAAGTTTTACGTAATGCGTTCTTTATTGTCTAGAATTAGATCATTTACGTACTAAAATACGTTGCCAGTATTAACTGGTCTAATTTGAAATATATTTTGAATCTGTTGAGACCTTGTTCGAGCTCAGTGCGTTTTGGAATATGAAAACGTGAATACAATCATTGAAATAGTAACTCTCCAAATCGAATTTAATTTTTTAAGAAGTATTTATTCAAAAGTTTGCATGAAATAGTTCATACTCTTGTGTTAAGATAAATCGTTTGAAGATTGATTTTATAATTTATTTATTGTTTACTAATTAAATAAAGAACGGTGATTATCTTGTAACTGACATTTCGTAAACTTACTAACCCGCGAAAATAAAAGTATTTATTACTAAATATGGTTTAGTGAAACAGATTATATTTGAAAACATGGAAAAGGGGGTGAAAAAAGTACAAACTATTGTTCAAGTGAGAGTTTCTTGAAACGTTACGAATTTTTACAAAGAGAAGGGAGGGAGTAAAAAAAACAGGTCCATTTTTGCAAAGGCATTTTTTTTAAAATTAGCCCTCAAATAAATGCCAATGCGAAACTGTAAATCCTTTTTGTGAAACTATAAGGCCACGTAATTCACACCGGACGTTTCTGAAAGCACCTCGCTGATACCTTAGATCTACAAGTGGCCGAGTCAGGGTGTTACTTTGTCGATTAACGTTAAGACACCACGCGCTTACACGAGTGATAAAAACGCACGCGCGCGGTCCAGGGATGGAGAGAGGCCTGCTCGTCCAGGGTTGCGGCAGAGGATGCAGCGCAGAGCGCAACACGAGCTGGGGAGCAAGGAGAGCGCGCGCTCTGGTGAAAAGTGGGAGCACTGCAGCCCGGCGCCGCTCCGGCCGAGGAAGTTTTATTTATCGCCCATCGCTTAAGGTTGCTTAACAAGCCGGATCAGAATGTAGCCCAGTGAGATACTTTCATTGCCGTACGAGTAGGCGGTTTCTTCACCATAAATAACGAAGTTCAATGTAGTCGTACGTCTTGCCAAGGGTCATGCAACGAATACGGGAAACGAAACTGGGAGCGAATGATGGATCATATTTCGACCGCCGTGCTCGTAATTCGTGGCGTCGTTTCTCTAAGGACAAATGCTTGTCCTTTCCGCTCTTTCGGCAAGGATTGAGGTGAATGTGACTCGGCATTGCTGTTTCCTACGTGATGGATTAAAACCGATTTCATTTAATTTAGAAACAGATTAGAATGTTTAATAATTTATGTCAACAATGGAAAAATCTGGTCATATTTACGGTGGCTACATCCCAATAATTTGCAATAAGCACAAGGTCAGTGTTCTTAAAATACAAGCAAATTTATTTCATTTGTACTCCAACTGTATTTCTTAGTTTGCTTTATTTAAAGGTATCATCAACTCTTGCGGTTTTTGTTTATGAAAATATCTTTGAAATTTTTAATATATTACACAACATTTAACAACATTTCAAAGATAGTTTCCGAGATTAAATATGATAGACTTTTTCACCATTCACGGCGAAAGTGTTCTACGAGAATTGTGTTTTTTCTCCAACCAGACATCAAGTCTTTGAAAGACCGTCTTCATTTTATACTTACGGAAATGCATACCTGAATAAATGATTAATGCCGGTAGATATAAAATGTAATGATAATATCCTTCTTCTTAAAATAGTGCCTCACTTTTAAAGACAATACAAACCACTTACGTGAATGAACTTTTTAAATATATCATGGGAACGTTGAAAGTAAACATTGTGAAACGTAAGTGAATCTCTGTTCTTCGTCGAATTCACTTAAATGTTCATGTAAATCAGTCTATATTAGAAGAAATTAATGAAACGTCAGAAATAATAGCTGATAGATTAATTAATTTGAAAAACAAAATTTTGCTGAAACCGTCAGCATTACAGAAAAACACCCACTTTTAAATGAATGAACCCAATAAAAGACGACTTCCGAAAAGAACGGGCATACACGTTTGTTGAAAACTTGGAATGGCTTTAATTCATGGACAATGAAAGCAATTCTATGATTCAAATTACTTAAAGAAGGATTGCTCTACCTTGATAAAAGCAATATGATTGCCACTTTGTTCCAAAAAATAAGTATGCTCACGTACAGTCACGAAATTTGTGCGCCAAAGTTAGCGAATAACATTTTCTAGGGTAGAAGTAATGTACATACATTACTTTGATGAAACACGACCTGTTGCGTAGCGAATGGCGAGCTTTCTTTTTAACAAAAGGTGCCAGAATTCTGACGTGCGTTGCCGGTGGAATTTGTAGAGAACAAAACGGGAACACAGATTTCATAAAGTACTCTCGTTTCCCCTTTCTGTCATTCCACCATCTGCTCCGTTCTCATCTTCAGCCTCTCACTTCTTTCCCTACCATCTTTCAACATATTCATCATGCTTTGTTGGCGGGATAACTCTGCAAATGACCGTACTGCACGCAATCATTGAAATATCTACCACTGTCAAACCCCGACGACAAATCTACAACATTTACACTTAATTAAATTGATTCAATAGCTTAGTATATCTTTTGATAGATTCAGACAAAAGTATATTAATCATGAACTTCATAAAAAAATTTTGCTCTATTGAAATTACAAAAAATTAAAAACCGGAAGTAAAATCCAAAGTAATAAACGCAACTGAAAATATTATAAAAACACAGAGATAAAGCATTCACCAAATCAAGCACTACTAAAAAAGAGAAATACCAAACACAATTTTAGAACTTTTAGTACAATTTAATCTTGTACAATGGCTCAAGAAAAAACTATGTATCTAGAGAAACAAATTTATACTTGATTCCTACACTGATTTACACGCTACACTTTTCAAACGTAATCAAAATCATATCGTCAATCTTCGTACAGTAAACTACAGTAACATATTGTCTTCAAAAGCCTTTCGCTATGGAGGATGTATTTCGTTTTCACTAGAAAATCGCCAGCTGTAACTTCCGAATCGTCGCGACATCACCCTAATCGTTACCGTGATCGGCGCCCACGGCCAATAGCAGAAAAATGTAGTGGCTATGTAGAATGTGTGGAACCCAGCAAACTGCAAACATAGCTTCAGCCGTCATTCTTAAATACATGAAAGATTTATGATCTGGACTGCCCGGGTGACGCCGCGTCGAAGGCTAAGGTGCCGACATTTCGACCAACACATCTTTGCTGCAGGGCTGCAGTGAAGACCAAAATATGTTGGTCTGATACGAAACGTCGGCACTTCAGCCTTCAACGCGGCGTCACCCGGACAGTCCAAATCATGACTCTGGCCGCGGAAGCCTACAACATCATGAAAAATACATACTTTCTCGTAAACGTAATATGGACAAAGTTATTTATTGCTGCGAAAATCTGCATCGAGGTCTTCACGGAAAAATAGGTTTTGGAGATCACTGATGCTGAAAAGGCATGTTTCAAAACGTATGTCTGCGTGTTGCCTACCTCTGAATCTATCTACCAGTGTGTGTGACTGTACAGCCGACTTAAAAATAATATCTCTCCTTTTTGCTTTACGCAGTCGGGTAAAATGCCAGCGTAGAGGAAAGGGTCTGTGAGAAATATGCGTTGTGAAAAATATGCCAGGGGAAATGTTAAAAGAAGCCTGTAAGGCTGTTCCTTTACATAAATAGATCATTGGATGTCTCAAAATGTCTTTGTGGGCCGCAAGCTCCACAAACCGAGAAGTTTGACTGCAGAGTTGTCTCACTATCACGTCACTACACTTGTTAGTAGAATGATGAATAATAATCCAGGCAAATGCCGGAGCAGTGCGCTAACAAACGGGCCACGGACCGCGCTCAATCTTTCCTTCATCTTTCTTGTCCTGTCCTCACCCCTTACTTACACACACACTTACGTGCTCTACATTATGACACTTGTTAATAGACCATTCGGGAGCTTAGAGTTTGTCCCGGCTGCGGCGATGCTTCCCTGGTGAGATACCTGGTTGAGGGAAACCCCGTTAACCGTCGATCGATGCCGGATCTCTCCATTCAGCGGGGGAAGATCACCGCTACCGCCCACAATAAAACAAGCACTGCACATACGGGACTAATTACCTTAGCAGTTAACGCTTCCGGAAACATTAAGTCGGTCAATCAAAAGCGGGCCTTACCCCGCGCCGCATCTTCTCTCGCTCCTGAGCCACTGGCGAGTCCAGTGCCGAGTAGTGATGCGACATCGATAACAAAACATCAATGTTACCAAACATCGATTTTCAAAATTAAAACGTGGATGATAATAAAACATAGGACCAAAACAATGGATGTTTTTTAACATCGATATTTTCAAGCTGGTTTAGTAGCCTCTAATTTGAATGCTACAAATGTAATTTGACAGTGTCCGTTTTTGTTAATTCGGCGAATGAGGGTACGATAAGAAGAGGCCGGCCATACGCCCAGAGCAGATTCGTTGACCACTTCTCAATGTGCGAAATGAATATGAAGAGGAAATACAAGGTCATAGCGGTCATCTCGGGCAAGAGAGAGTTGAATCAATGAATATAGTACAAACAGCGTTCCTTTGGTTCCAACACAAGAAGTAACATCATTAGTTATTAATTCTTATATTAACTTTTACAATTTGGTGATCACGGAAATTTTTCGTTCAGAAACAAAACATCGGAATTGTGAAAACATCGAGCAATAAACATCGATGTTAAAGAAACATCGACTTTAATGTATCGATGTTTAAAACATGGATGTTCCTACAAAAGAATCGACATCGCTGTCGCATTCCTAGCGCCGAGCGGCGCCGGGCAGTGCGGACTAGCGCCGAGCAGCGGGTAACACGGGCAGCAGACCTCGGCCAGCACGGCGCGGCGTGTGGACCACGAAGCAGCCCGCGGCCGCAGCTTCCTGCGCGGGACTCGACAGCTCATCTGCGATGACGGACGGCGTAGCGGGGCGTGGCGGGGCGGGGGCGGGGCGTCCGCGCACGACTGGAACGAGCTGCGCGCGCGCGAAAAACGTAAAACGCGCTGATAGCGGTAGGAAGCGTCCGAGGGGCTAATGGTCCTGCGACGGCGAAGGGGGAGATACCGTAATAGGTTGGTCGGGGACGGAGCCGCGAGAGGAGGCTACGACGACTGGTTGGGAGTAGGAATGCGACATCGCCAACAAAACATCGATGTTTGTAATTTTGAGCATCGATGTTTGTAAACATCGATGTGCAAAATTAAAACATCGATGTTAATAAAACATCGTCCCAAAAACATCGATGTTATTAAACATCGATGTTTTAAAACTGTATTATTACCATTGAAGTTTACGCGGAAGGGATTGAATTTGAAAAATTATAAATGTTAAACAGACAAAACAAAGTAAAAAAAACATCAGGACTGTTAAAAAAACTTGGATTATTTGATGGCATAATTCAGATATAATATAAGCATCTTTATGGACGAAAACTTGATTTTATTCAATATTCACAACTTTTCTTTGAAGAATATTCAACTTATGAATATCTAGAAATTATTATAGAATTTTGTTGTGATTTAAAAAATATCTACCACGTAGAAACATCGAACTCAAAACATCGATGCTAAAAAAACATTGGCTTAAAAATCGAGGTTAAATACATCGACATCGATGTGGCATCCCTAGTTGGAAGTTGTCGCAGACGAAGATGATGAAGGAAGTGACTGTTTTTGGTTGCTTCTTTTTAATTCGTGTGTCTGGAAAGAATTATACTTGGAGATGAGGTGATTCGGAAGGCGGTGAAGAAAGCGTAATTAATGTTGTCGGAGATCGGAGGTTTGCGACTGTGAATACAAAGAAGTAGTGTAATGGTGGCGGATCCGGGAGGAGGCAGCTCGGTATGAAGGAATAAGCAACAGCCAGGCAGCGAGCCGGCGCGGCGGCGATGGCGGCAGCAGGGATAACCACAATGTTATCGAGCGCTGCCAGTGGGAGCATTTATAGACGTGAGCGAGACGACAACCAAGACGGGAATAAGCGGAAGGAAGAAGAGAAAAGCAACAAGGGCATAGAACGGGGCGACAGCATTGGCTAGGGTAGGACGTAGAGGCAAAAAGTTGGTGGAGGTGACGCACGCAAAGATGTGGTGGGTCATGGTGTGAGATGGCAACGGCTGTCGCAAAACATGGGGGCGGAGGCGGGGACGGGGATTGGGACAGTGACAGAAGCGAGAGCTGATGCGGAGCGGAGTCCGGGGCGGGGGCGAAGGTGGTGGCGAGGGCGGAGGCGGGGGCTGAGACGGGAGCGGTGGCGGGAAAGGCGGGGTGGAGCGGAGGCGGGGTGGGGTGGAGGCGGGGCGGGGGCGAAAGCGGAGGGGGTGGATATGGAGCCGGAGACGAGAGTGAAGGTGGAAGCGGAGGTGAAATGGAGGCGGCGGGTGGAGGCGGGGGTGGAGGAGAGGTGGATGCGGGGGTGGATGCGGGGTGGATGCGGGGTGGATGCGGGGGTGGATGCGGGGGTGGATGCGGGGGTGGATGCGGGGGTGGATGCGGGGGTGGATGCGGGGGTGGGGCGGGGGTGTGGCGGGGGTGGAGGCGGGAGTGGAGGCGGGGTGGTGGCGGGGGGTGGAAGTGGGAGTGGAGGCGGAGGTGGATGCGGGGTGGAGGCGGAGGTGGAGGCGGGGGTAGAGGCGGCGGCGTGGCAGAGCGAAGGCGGAGGCGAAAGCCAAGTGAAGGCGAAGGCGAAGACAAAGGTAAAGACGGAAGCGGAGGAGGAGGTGGAATAGGAGGCGAAGACGTGGGCGGAGGCGGGACGCGGTAGCCGAGCGGGGAGGGGGCGGTCGTCGCTCTTGGCGCTGATGATTTATCACGCGTCGTGTGAGCAGTCGCTCCCACCGCTATCATCTCCGTCACATTTCACGCTTTTCACTACTGTCTTTGCATTTGTTCTCAAACCTCTGCACGAGTCGAGCTCACCGGCCCTTTTCTCATTTCTCAGGAGTTGCATTGTGTCGCTTTACTGTCTTTCAATTTATCTTAAATTTGCTAATTCGGTATCTTAAATCTAGAAGTCAATTTTGCTTCCTTTTTTATGATCTCCTTCCCAGATGTTTTTCATGATTTGCGTCCAAGACTGCTCTATTTTTGCCATTAGTTTCTACGTTTACTTATGGCCTTTTCCATTTCTTACTTATCAGTCATTTGATTTGCTGCTAACAAAAGGATTTGCTGAAATCAGGTAGTATCGAGAACCGAATTTAATTTAGTTATTTACGTAGCGTCATAATCTGGCATAACTTGTTGGTATTTACTTTCTCTTTACACGTAATTCTATCAACTTTAGTGAGATGACATATTCTCAATTGACCTGTAACAACTCTTTTAAAAGTAAAAACTTAAATAATAATTAAATAATTCCCAACGGTAATAAAATAATATTTTTTACATTTTCTACACTCGCAGATAACTCGACGAAGAACAAGTAGCTGTTTTCCATAAAAGGCGATCCGCGGAAAAATAACGTAAAGAGAAAATGCTTTCCTGAGAAAAACGCTTCCGAAATTAACTCTCGATAATTAAATAATAATGATAATAATTTGGTGAGTTAATGCCAATTATTTTCATTCTAATACTCCATTTTGCACTATTCACTCTTTTGATTTCAAACAATTCTTATGATAAAAACTATATGCTCTTGGAAATATGTAACTTGGAAATATGTAACAAATTGGTTTAATGATAATAATTGATGTAAACCAAGAAAGACAGGACCAAACAACAAGAATATTTTTCAACGAAGATGTATTAATAATGGTAGTAAAAGAAATGCAATTAAGAGTTCCACACCGGCTTAGGAGGCTTAGTGCATCAACTGATGTCACTGCAGTGCCTCTGACTGGGAGGTTCTAGGGTTCGAGTTCCGACGGTGGCAAGATAATCGACACTAGATTTTCATGTAGGTCGAATTTAATCGCTGCCTGGAGGAAAATTGTAGCAGTCGACCGCTCTGATCGGTAGTTTCCCGTGGTTTCTCCAATTATCTCCAGACGTACCGGAGCAGTACCCTAACGAGCGGGCCACGGACCGTGCGCAATATTTCCTTCCCCTTCCTTGTGCTATCCTCATCCCTTACACACACACGCACGCACACTACACATGTCGGCGGAGACCAGTCAGGAACTTTCAGCTTGTCCCGTCTGGGGCGGTGCCCCGCTGGTGGGAGAACGTGGTTGGAAAAACTCCCGCAAGCCGACGTTTCGACGGCGTGTATATCACCTTCCTGCGGGGAAGGATCATCGCCACATCCCGAGAAAACACACACTACACGTACGGGAATAATGACCTTATCAGATGACGCGCCCGGAATCGTTAATTAATCAAACAATACCTCCACCCTTTCGTCAACTACGTTCTCAGCGCCCTCGCTGCCTCCTGACGGTTCCGGCAGCTCTCTTCGCTCTGACGGCAGCTTCTCTGCCAGTCGTCGCGCGGTGAGGGGGCTCGTCGGTTGTTCCCGCGTTTGAGTCTCCGCGCCGCGCCGCGTCGGGCAGGCGTGAAACGCCCCCGACCTGTGGCCGCCGCGCCGCGCCGCGCCGCGCCGCGCGGCGCGGCGCGGCGCAGACACTTCGCACCGCGACGAAGACGCCGACAACAGGTGTCAGCGGAACGGGCTGCATCGTTAGTGCGTTGCGTGGAGGCAGGGTGAAGCGGCCGAGACACCAACAGCTTTGTTGTGGCTGTTCTTTTGCATGTTGGGTGGTTGAAAATGAATTCGTTTCAGAAACCAAAGAGCCATAGTTAGGAACTGAAATTCTAAACGACCGCAGTACAATTCACGGACAATTATATATTTTACTAATTTGCAATGAGCGCAGAAAAACAAAGAACAGTATGCAGCCTCTGACCACGTGAGATGTGTCTGTGGTTTTGTTAGGTACTCAGGAGTCCGGGAAAAATACACAGTGAATTAGTTTCGAGTTTCACTGAAAAATACAAATACGCTTATTTGTTTGTGTTATTTCGCCTATTCTAACACTGTGCATACCCAATGAATTCTCATACTCAATGCGTGCCTGCTTACGATACAGCAAACGTCATTTGACATCAAGGCTGCAAGGAAGAGGCCGCCCACCATTAAATACTTGCTTGTCACGTATTGTATTTTGGAACGACAACTTTTTTAATAATCTTTGTATGCAGAGAACTGTATACACTATACCATTTTATTGCTGAATAAGCGGAGATGTTTTGTAGAAATCTTTAATTTATTGCAGTGTTATATGAGAGAATTATTTTTGCTGTTCTTGAGCAGCGTGCGTGCCACTTTTTCGAAAACCATTTTACGTAGTTTTGTTCAGCAGTATGTTCGTTGCTGCAGATCACGAGTTTAATATATTAATATAGTTTATGGGTAGAAAATACGGAGTACATTCAGACGGTAAAGGCACAGGAAGTAAAGAACCGTCATATGTTTGCAAAATACGAGGGTCATTCAAATGTAAAGAGGAACTTCGTTTATTTGTCTCGTGAATTTTCGTGATCAGCGCGGCGTCCCTGAGAATCTGTGATGGGAACATAGAAAGGAGATAGCCATGCACACGGCCCTCATACTCACGTTTGCCATTTCAGTATCACTAGATTGAACAGAAAGTATCAGTGTCTGTTGCGCAATACATAATTATTTGTTTTCTCGCCAACAAAGGTGTGAAATTGAATGAAAGTTTGAAGCAATTCAGAACACAGTTCGGTCATGCTTCTCTGAGTAAACACCAAGAGTTCAACTGGGACCGGAAGTGTTGAAATGGTCGAAAGTGGAAAATGAAAGCCATAAACAGTGTCCGGCGACCAGCTTCAAATGAAGGTAATACTGAAGCAGTGCGTGAGCTTGTTGAATGCGATCGCCGCATTGATGTTGCCCATATTGCATCAGAGGTGGGTGTAATTGTTGGAAGTGTTCATACCATTGTTTTGGACGGCGATCACCGGCGACTCGGATCGGATGGATTGGATCAGATCGAATGGATCGGATGGATCGGATCGGATCGGATGGATCGGATGGATCGTATCGGATCGAATGGATCGAATGGATCGGATCGGATCGGATCGGATCGGATCGGATCGGATGGATCGGATTGGATCGGATGGATCGGATCGGACTGGATGGCTACTGATTCACGATGACATCCTGCGTGCCAACACACGGCTGCATACAATAGCTCTGGCTAGTTATAAATTCACGAAATTGCATTGCTACTTCTAAAACATTCACTTTACTGTTCGGACTTGTTCTCATGTGAGTACCTTATATTTGGTCTACTAAAGGAGGCATTGGATGTAGAAGAATTTGAAGACGACGTTGCGGTCAAACAGTATGTGTGCAATTTGCTACTGCGGAGAAGTTTTCTTTTTTCCGTGAAGGAATCGGAAAATGTCCTATGCGATGGAGAAAATGTATTTTTGTTGAATGAAACTATGGTGAAAAATAAGGGACTCCTTTGTATATTTATGTATCACCAATAACGCTGTTACAAAATCCCGGTTCATATTTGAATGACCTTAGAACATTTTTTTAAATAATATACAAATAAGTGTCCAGTATACATTAAAATCCGTATCAACATATTTATCTTGTAACAGAACAAATTGTCTGATTGAATCACCGATGTATCAATAAACATATATCCTAATTAGATTTCAGTGCAATTTAAGCATATTTTTTCCTTGCAGTTAAAACGCTAACTTGATATGTGTATATACTTAGAACACCCGATTCCCAATCATTAAAACACGATTTTATGGTTCATATTATTTCTGGTTTCAAAATAAACCGAACATTTTCTTGTATTTGAAAATGTTATTAGTTATGCATTTATATTTGTTTCAACCTGTTAATTTAATTTGTTTTGTAATGTGTACTTGTATTTACGTGGATTATTCTTTGCTGTATCTTAACAATGAAATACATTTAACTGGGAAAATCCATTTGGAGATACTGTAGAGTCCATCTTTAAAGCTGGTTGCGATGATGAACTTATTCAAGTTACTTGTGGTATCTCCAATCCAATTCGTTGAAAGTGGGTTCCGCGAAAGAAGATTCGATACAGAAAATGACTTACCTTTTCATGGCACGAAGGTATGTACATTTTTAAATGATTGGGAATGCATATAAATCCGGTCTCTAATCATAACTACCAAAGCTACAAACCCGATATTTAAAAAAAATTGGTCCCCATTCTGATATAATTATTAAGAAAGGGCTTTTTGGACGTCATACTCTGAAGTGAAAAATATATGTTTTATGTGTAATATTTTGTTAGTAATGTTAACTACAATGCATCTAGTCTACATATTTTTTTGAATTTTACACTGTTATAACATTAAGCCATTTTCCGGTCTAATAGATAATTGTAATAAATACACCCACTACGCAGAGTATTTCAGCTAGATATGATTACACAATTTCACTCATATGCTAATTGTCAAACGGTATGAAAGAATTGATTCAAACTTCAGCAATCAGCAAGAAATTATCAATTTTTCCCGCTCTAATTCAAGCTACGGGCATCTGCTTATCTTTCACTGGTCAAATAAGATAATCTGTGAATTTGTATATTACTTTCTTCCATGAAAACAAATACTATTAGTATATAAACCGTTTGAAAGGTTGCGGTGAAATTTCACAGGCAGAAATAGATGAAAAAATAAACTATTCAATTCTCAGAAATAGTGAAAAAATAACAAAGAGAGAACAGAGAAATAATTTGGGATCCATTCCGTTGTACATATTCCAGTTCACAAGCCGAAAATTCTGTTCCTTTGATTATTCGAAATGGTTCTTTTTCTTTGGGTAGGGAAAATCCACCGCTTCACTAGTTAATATCCTTTCCCATGGGGTAGTTGACTCTTTTGATTTGCTTCTGAAACAATTGAATAGTTGTAATTTGTTATTAAGAGAGCTAGAATGATTTTTTCAGACTCGCTGAAAATTACAAAAGCGAGGAAAAAGTTATTAATTTCTTTAAGGATAAAGCAATACTACATGATCCAAAGGTATGTGGTTTCGGTCATGACAAGACATTACTATTAACATACCTAGAAATGTTATGAGTAGAGCCCGGACGTTCAGACATTTATTTTACTTCAAGTAGGCTGGGTAAAGGCATTTATTTTTAAGAAAATATGCATGTAAAAAAGGCATTTATTCTAGCTATTTTTATCAGTAGACGGCAAAACACTGGACACATTAAAAAAATCACCATTTAAAAGTAATTAGTGTAAAAATTACGAACGAATCTTCGAAATCTGTAGTTAGATTAGCGTCGATTAGTAACTAGATAAAATCTACGAAATGCTATTATTGACTCCCTTTTGAATCTTGAAATGGTAGCAGTGAAAACGGAATTGTAGATTTCGTTCTTCGCATTTATGTAATCGCCAGAAGGGAAGAGAGAGCAAGAAGGAACTGGGAAGGGTATAATCATGTACAGACAGCTCTGTCCTCAAAAGGGATCCGAGGCTATACAAACATAGGATGAGATTTCTCGTGAGTAAGAAAGTCCACAAGCATCAATGACAATATCAAAAATCTTCACTGGTTACATCGGCGAAGTGCCAAAATTAGGTAGTATTAGAAGTTAAAATTGGCAAAAGAAAGCAAAATGAAAATTTAAAGTCATTTCTTTTGTTAAAAGTCACAAAATTGTAACAATTAAAAAGGCATTTTGCCAAACTTCCGGGATCTAGTTATGGATGTTATTACTGCCAAGGCCAAAAGTTAAAAATCGAGGCAGAGCGTAGCGGAGACGAGAACATTTCGTAGTAAGTTCAGCATTTTATCGGTCACTATGAAATCTCACGAATTATGCGAAAATTTACATTACTGCGATAGTAAACATATGAATTATGTTGCTATGGTACCTTAGTACGATATTGTGGGACGTTGTTTGCGATTTATCTATAAAAACAATATTCGTATATTGTTTCGAGAAAAATGTATGCAAATAATTCTCCTGAACCTAAAGATGCCTAAAGAAACGACGTTCGGTCAGGAAATTAGCGCATTGACTTCCAGTCACATCGTCAGTAAATATGATTACCGGAGTATAATTTCGTTTGGAATAACGTCAGGAAAATGAGGTTAATTTACCTAATATACATTGTTCTAATTGTATTTTTAATAATATTACCATTAAGAATAATTATTCCCCAAACCAATGTGAATTACTTCTGAATTGTTTGAATCATTTGTTTTGTCCAACGCCATGTTTTTTTTAATAATTTAAGTAGTATATAACTTAGTGTAAGGATCACAGAATTTTGAAAATGTGCACACAATTCATTTTTCCCCATAGCACGTCATACGCAGTTTCAACTGTTTTTTGACGTTAAATAAATAAATAAATAAATAAATAAATAAATAAATAAATAAACATTTGACTTGCGATGAATCGATGATTGTTTGCGTTGCTAAGGATGCTAAATTTCATACAGGTAGGTACAAGTGCACTTAACAAATCTGCAGGGTTGCATGTTAACTGAGGTTAAAGACGCATGTGACCGATGAAAATATAAAACACTAAAATGGGTTTGCTATAAAAGATAATGCCAAAGGAATTAATGAAATGTATTACCCGAACGATTAGGTACGTTTACTTCTTTATTTATGTTTTGTAGTTTTGAGTAAGTAAAATGACATTAATAAATTGATATGTATTTGATTTGTGGAATTTTGTGATTAGCAGGAAAGCAGGGGTTTGGGAGCTGCAGCTCCCAACAGAAAATACTATTAAAGTGGTAATATAATAGTAGTAGAATTGTGTGATAGCAGCTGTTTGGGGGCGGCAGCCCCCAATAGAGCACTAACACTAGTATTACTATAAAGTTGTAGTAATAATATGTTTTGTGTAAAATGAATGTTTAAATGTACCGCTTAAATGTTGTTTGTCATAAATACACGTTCATCCGTTCACATTGTTGAGAACCTACTCCTTTCTGGCGAACGACTGTTTCGTGTCAATGGAACGGGAACAGTAAACATTCGGCTAGAGAACTTGTACGCGTATAATGGAAAAGAAGTTTGGAACAGTGCAAATAGGTCTTTAGCGACAGAAAGTATGACCTTTTATAAAAAAAACTCAAATTAATGAAATTATGTTAAACATTTTGAATGACTAGAATAATTGGTAATTGTGTTACAATACTTGTTTGTTTAATTTTTAATGTTATTTGTATGTTTCCTGTAATGTTGCTTGTTATTTTACGAGCAATTTTTGTCTCATATCGAGCAATATTGCAGGAAGGGATTGTTCTAAATGCGCTCTTTAAGATGACACAAAAATCATATTATTCTAATCTTTTGTTTTTTCAAAAATTACAAATATATACATTTTTTGACTTGTCTCGCACGTCGTTAATATTTACATTAACGGCGATTTGTTGGCATTGTATTTTTGAGTGCATGTAATTTAATTTATGCCATATAAAATTTCTCGAAAATGGCATCTTGTTTTTAAATACGTATTTTATGATGCAAACGAAATATTATGAATTCTTTGTTTAGTTCAAGCATGTACGATTATAACCATGTTTTACATTTCACGAAATAATTTCAGGAGGCAATGAAATTAATGTTTTAAAATGAGCTAATAATACTAAAATAAGTGAAATTATGCATCAATTTATTATTAAGTTTTATCTTTATCTCCAATGATAATGTATTCTTGCACTTCAAGCACTAAAAGAATTTGATTTATTTTGACTTTGACTTTGATGGAATAAGTGAATATAGTTGCAATGTAGTTCATAACTTCATTTGATTATTATAACGAGCAAACATTCTTGCATCTAGCTTATTTAAACGCTTTGTTATGCATTAGGGGCCATCCATAAATTACGTGAGATCTTCAGGGGGGGGGGGGTCAAGCAAATCTCACCCAACCTTATGTGGAGTAGAGGGGGTCTCAGTAAATATCACGAATTTTTTCGCTAAAAACAGTGCTAAATTGCTGAAAACTGAGACAACTTAAGTAAAACACGTTTATATAGTAAATCTAGGCTAAAAATAGGTTAAATCTTGCACAATAATTTTTATCGCGGTTATGTAAATGCTACAATAAGTAGCATAGCATACTGAGAAAACGAATCTAACATAAATTAACAAACTGTTTATCATTAATGAGATAAATGGCATTACCTGTATTTTTACAGAAATGTTAAAGAAAAATTACCAATCGTTTTTAGAAGTGCGATAATTTTCATTGTGATTCAGTCATTCTATTTTCTAAACACTAGTCATATCTAGTCTTATATAAATATAATTAAACAAATTAGGAGGAGGGAGAGTCGACAAATCGCCAAAATCGCCTCACGTTATTTACGTATTGCCTCTTACCATCACATTGTAACACATTATTGTAAATGATAAGTGACTTTAGCCGATAAGACAGGTATTAAATGGATAATATATTAGCTAAGTATATAAACTTCATTAGTTATTGCCTGCAATTTTATTACCCATTAAGAAATACTACGAATCACGCATCGTACTGTAATATTAATTGTAGGAAAACCATGTATTTTCATTCACAACTTGTTTTACGTGTCTTTTTTTCTATTATTCTTGTATACATTGTAAATTTAAAGTTCATTTCACATCTTGTTCGTTCTTGCAAATGAGTGCTCTTCGGATGAATCTCGTTCTCTTCGGATTCGATCGTTCGCTGATTGATTGATTGTTTGTTTGTGATTCTGGGCTCGGCAACTACTGAGGTCATTTGTCCCGAAAGAGTAGTGCATGTTTTTCATGAGGAGGTGGCGGTCATCTTCCCCCAGTGGATGGCGAGATCCATCACCGACCTACCGTCGACTAGCGGGGTTTTCCCAAACCAGGTATCTCCCACCAGCGGGGCAACGTCCCAGCCGGGACAAGTTCTAAGTGCCCGATCGATCTCCCGGCATATGTGGTAGTGTAGTGCATGTTAGTGTAAGTGTGTGTAAGGGGTGAGGATAGGACAAGGAAGAGGAAGGAAAGATCGCACGCGGTCCGTGGACCATTTGTTAGGGTACTGCTCCGACATTCACCTGGTGTTGATCGGAGAAACCACGGAGAACTACCGATCAGAGCAGCCGGGCGCTAGAATTCTCCTCCAGACAGCGACAGAATTCGACCTAGATGAAAAGCTACTGTCAAAAATTCTACCGCCGTCGGAACTCGAACCTAGGACCTCCCGGTCAGAGGCACTGCAGTCGATCGTTCGTACTAACTGGTAGATTTACGTACATTAACAATTACAAATATATTTCTACTAAAATAGTTCAATTCATAAATTAATTTTTTAATTCAGTAGCTGAGCACACGTTAAAATCTACCAAGCGTAACTATCTTTCTTACAAAATCACGTAGCAAGGTTCAGAATTCCATACCCGCAGACGTGACCGCAGAGGAGCGAACTGATTTCCCGGAAAGGACAGAGGCCCTAAACGGCTCGCGGAGAGATCAAATATTCCTGAAAGGTCCGTGTTCACACGTCGAAAACAAGCCATGAAATGGGAGCGTGCTGGAGAAGGGGGAAAGGAATGATTCCGACAAATGTAAGAAAAAAGTTCAAACATTGTATTAGTGAACGGAATCAGGTGTTCTTTAGTATAAAAACGCGGCGGAAGCGGTGGCGGTGGCGGTGGCGGTGGCGGTGGCGGTGGCGGTGGCGGTGGCGGTGGTGGCGGCGGCGGCGGACGCAGGTGCAGATTGGGAGGGAAGTCACGTGGGCCCACCCCCTCAGCTTTTCCAACGCAATTAACCGAATAGGTTGATCCGGACAGTAGTTAAGACATTTTTATCATTTCCTTCAAGATGGGAAAAGTGTAGGTCTTACTTTATGTAGTCTAATAAACTGCACAATTCTTTCAGACCCTTCTTTTTTATTCAAAGGAAAGTAAGTCCCCTTTTCTAAAACATATGTAATTCGATCACGATCATAAATAAAATACAAGGTTTATCTCTGTCAAGCTGTATTATTCTATGTCTATATTATTTATATCAAATACACGCGTTCTTCCTCGAAGGCAAATTTCTCACGCGACAAGGAAGAAATAAGCTTCACTGTTCACGTGTGCCGTTTCAAGTAAGTCAGCTCTTGCTGCTCCAGGACCCCATTTTTCACACTCCGACATGAGCGTTTTTGCTCCTGCAGGCTACTAGTATTTTGTTATAATTGTATATTTATATTTAGAATTAACAACAGAAACTGTGACTTCATCTTTGGTTAGATGTATGGAGGTGTGCTAAATATGAGAATTGAAAAGTGGTTTCAGGTAAAGAAGACTCTGAATAGTCAATATTTTCTGTTTCAAACAACCGATAAAAAAGTTTGGAACTTCTCGAATTGTTCATAGATCTAAAAAACCATGACAATGTACTTGTCAAAGAAGTATGGAGGCAATAGAAGAGAAAGGAATATCAACAACATTTATAAATGCGGTCAAACAACATTATAAAGATAATATTAGTGAATTAAAAGTAGGAAAAGTGTACCAGGCGACTTCTCGGAAAACAAAGGATTAGGGATTTGCTACTTTACATCTCCATCCTTGTTTTAAGGTATACATTGATAAAGCCTTAAATGAATGGAAAAGAAAGAGTAGATGTAAGGGTGTGAAAATAGGTAATGAAATTGTTTAGACTACTACTTTCAGACGTCTAGGTGATAATGGCTTTTAAATAGAAAGACGGGGCTTGTTTCAAATTGGCACCAGTCAACGCCGGGCATGTTTCTCTCTCTCTCTCTCTCTCTCTCTCTCTCTCTCTCTCTATATATATATATATATATATATATATATATATATATATATATATATATATATATAGTGGGAAATATAAGCTGTGGAGATGATGTAAGGTATGTTTTTAGAAAGTTAGTAGAAGGACTTGAAAAGTTGGGAATGGAAATAAATGGGCAAAATACTAAGTATATAGTAGGGGGGGGCTATGTCCCATGATTCAGAGACTACTAGATATAAGTAGTTAACGGTAAAACAAAATATAAATATTTGGGAGTCATATCAACAGCAGACGGTGGAGAAGAACGAGCTATGAAAATAAAAATATAAGAGGAAAAATAGAGTTGAATTGTGCGATAAGGAACACAATTATTTCAACAAAGACAATGAATCGCATATATAGCTCCTTCATAGAGAGTACAATACTCTATGGGGCAGAAGTATAGCCACTAATAAAACGAATGAGAGACAAACTTCACGCAATAGAAATGATATTCTGACGAAGACGTAAACATTGTCTGTTAGACAAAATAAAATACGATAAATAGGAAATAAAATGAAAGAGCAAACCACCTTCAACGAGATGATTGAAATAAAAACTCTAATGGTACTGACATATGAGAAGGCTAAAATCAGATAGACATCCATAAAAAAAATGGTGATGGATGCCCAATCGAATAAGATGCAGAGGAAGACCGAAAGGAACATGTAATAACCGGAAGCATGAAAAAAGAGAAATGAAAAGAAAAAGACGAGTGGGATAGAGTCATCGCAAATGGGATCCGAAAAACTGCCAAGTTTGTAAAACAAACGCTAAATAGATAGATAGATAGATAGATAGATAGATAGATAGATAGATAGATAGATAGATAGATAGATAGATAGATAGATAGATAGATAGATAGATAGATAGATATCGATTTTTTCTTCAAAGATACATACGTCTTTTAAATGTTTAAGTAGACTTATCATATATATATAAAAGAAAGTCGTGTTAGTTACACTATTTATAACTGGCTGTACGATTTGGCTTGAGCAGGAAGCTTAGAGCCAGGAGACGGACATAGATAGTTTATCCCGACAGCGTTCCTGTGTGAGAACGTTTTCGCGTGATTTCGCATGTTTTCGCGTAGGTGAAGATGGCACCAAAATACAGGAACAATAATGAATGATTAATCTACTTAATTTTTTATTTGACTTAATAAATTCCAAAATCTGCTTATTTATTGCCTTTAACAGAGCTTTGTATTTCTCGGAAAAAAGTAATAGATTTTTAATTATCTATTTAATATCAGAGCGTTTTTTTAAATGAGAGAAAACACAAATGCAATTGCTTTATTATCACGAGTGCAACAAGGATAGTACAGTTTCTCACAGTGAGTGCGACGCGAAAAGATGGGACCCTTACGGAACAGACAGCTAGTAACAGAATAAAAGACAAATAAAATCTTAAATAAAGAGTAATACTTAAATTAATAAATAAGTTTTCACTGAATATTGGTGTCTGATACGCCAAAAACCATGGTAATATTATTTTTCTGCAACGTTTGTAAATTACTTGATAATTAAGTTCATCGTAAATTCTTCCCTTGATTTGTGGCATCAGGCGGAACTGTTGAGATCCTCTTCTTATCATAAAATAATAAATAAATTCACGATTCGATCGGAAAAGCGCTTCGGTATGAATTCCTCGATCAATGTTGTGAGCATTCCGGTTTTCAGAAAAATTCTCCTATTGTTAATAATTTTCCTTGAGACTCTCATTAATCTAATTTGAGCTTTGAATATGCAATGGGCACTTCACACGCCTGACCTCCACAACAGCGGCGCCAACTGCGTTGTAACGGCTCTTCCTCCCTCGTGTTACCAGGCATCCCCATCCATTCCAAATGACGCACGTGGAGTCCATAGGGAGCGTTGTCGGCGTGAAGGGCTAAGGTAAGGCCTCATTCACAATGCACACTTAAACGTAAACGTAACGTAGCCGCAAACCTACAAATGCGTTACTAAGCGAAACGATTCACAATGCTTTGACGTAACCGTGGACGTAAGTCCGTAAACTTAAAGAGTTCACGAGCTTCAAGCTTTTACGTTAAGTTTCTCGAATTCTACCGAACACCATTCAGAGAGCAGCGTGGAAGGTCGATTTTGGATTGTGTTGAGGTAGTTTGTGGTTATGTCATTTTGTTATTGTAATGTAGAAAACTGGTTTGTGAACAGTTTTGATGCGTGTAGTGAATTCAAAGTAAGATTTGGAGAACCTTTATTGTGACTTTTAACATGGCTAATAAACTAATTATAGACGAATTATTCGTGAATTTGGTACAGTGAATCCTTGTTTACATGATGAAGGAAATGCGAGCACTACTACAACAGTTACTGGCATATATATATATATATATATATATATATATATATATATATATATATATATATATATACACGTCGATAGAAATGTCGAAGAAAAAGCTAGAACCTATGGTGGAAAGATATTTCCACCGTGCTAGAAAATCAAATTTCAGTACGTTGAATTTGTTGCTTCATTGTGATGCAACGCGTCTCTTAACCCTTCTTGGGCGTTGTGCGCTTTCTTCTGAGTAATCCTCCGTTACTGAGTAATTACTATACTGAATTACTATATTTGTCAAGTCTCATCACGTCCCAGACAGTCAGTGCTTTTTATCCCTTCGGCCAGGGGCTCGACGCCGATAGATTCCGGGGTTCCTCGCCTGTCACCCAACCAGGAACCCGCGAGTCTCGAATTCGCTTAACCTTCGTGGAGGTAGCAAACGTGGAGCTAAACGAATTCGGATAGCGCCACCGGCTATATATTTTGATTGGTTCAGGAAAACTTATGCTCCAGTTTACGTTCATCATTGTGAATGCTGGGTTTTTACGTGTAAATTTTACGGCTAAGTTTACAGCATTAGTTGCGTTTAATTGCATTGTGGGAGGCCTAATGCAGGATCGGGCGGTGCTGGGCTTGGGGAGGAGGAGAGGACAGAGGCTGAGTAGGCGGCTGGGAGGAAGCGGCAGGGGGGGGTGAAGGTTCGATGTCCGCAGAGAGGGTGGAGGAAACGGGTTAGGGAGCGAGGGTGCAGAAGATAGGAAGTGCAAGGTCAATCCGGAAGCGCGGGAGCACCGCCATAAGCTGGTGGTATAAAACAGGAATTGCAAGCAGCAGCTGTTATGACAATCGGGGTGGTGACATCGGTAGAAGCTTACGCGAAGAGGTGGCCAGGGACAGATTCTCTTACGAGCTCGGAAAGCATATAGTGGAGTAAATTTGGTGGAGCGCTAGCAGGTTTTGGATCTAGACTCGGAAGTGAGAGTAGGAGCATCGGTGGATATAATTTGGAGGTGGGGACGGGTATAGGAAGAGCGGGGAGGAGATTCATCGATGTCGTAGGCATCCGCGGCCAGAATCATGAAGATTATCTTGGCTGTCCGGGTGACGCTGCGAAGGTGATCTCGAAAAAGATGATCGTAACGTCGGCAATGCAGCCTTCAACGCGGCGTCACCCGGGCAGCCAAGATAATCTTGAGATTCATAGATGTTTCTGGACACGTCATCTGCTATGGTCATTGGTCCCGTTGGTGTAGTATGTTTTATCCCGGAAGATACCCGTGTTCCTTCCGCACTGGTTGATGAAATCCAGGGCCAACCTCGATGTCGGCTTGCGGGGAGGTTTCCTTCTTCAGGTATCTACCCCAGCGGGGCACCGCCGCAGCCAGCACCAGCTCCAAGCTCTCCCGACGTTTGTAATAGTGCAGTGCACTTAAGGGTAAGTATGTATAAGGGAGGAGGATATGGCAAAAATCGTCTGTGGTCCGCGACCCGTTTGTTAGTGTTGATCGCTTAAACAACGGAAACTACCGACCAGAGTAGCCAACCGCTAGGATTCCACTCCAGACAGCGGCTGAATTCGATGTAGCTATGTAGGTAGCCAGGATTGAAAATCCGCCACCGTCAGAACACGAACCCTGGGACCTCCCGGTCAGAATCGCTGCAGTGTGCAGCAGGGCTGGCTCTGAGCTAAATTCAGCAGGTGAGCGGGGAGGTGGTGGGGAAACGGAAATAGAAGCGGTGACGATGACGTTAGCGAACGCGGTGGCAGTGGCGGAGGCGTTAGCGGTGGAGATGGAGGAGGTGGAGGCGGAGCGGAGGTGGAGGCGGAGCGGAGGCGGAGGCGGTGGCGGAGGCGGTGGTGGAGGCGGAGGTGGTGGCGGAGGCCGAGGCATTGGAGGTGGCGGTGGCGGTGGCGGAGGTGGGGGTGGAGGCGGAGGCGGAGGCGGAGGCGGAGGCGATGGCGGAGGCGGTGGCGGAGACGGAAGCAGAGGCGGAGGTGAAGGCGAAGGCGAAGGCAGAAACGGAGGCAGAGACGGAAGCGGAGGCGGTGGCGGAGGCTTAGACGGAGACGGAGACGGAGGCGGAGGCGGAGGCGGAGGTGGAGGTGGGGGCGGGGGTGGAGACGGTGGCGGAGGCGGAGACGGAGGCGGAGCGGAGGCGGAGGTAGTGGCGGAGGTGGAGGCGATGGCGGAGGCGGAGGAGGAGGCGGAGGCGGAGGCAGAGGCGGTGGCGGAGACGGAAGCAGAAGCGTTGGCAGAGGCGGAGGCGAAGGCGAATGCAGAAACGGAGGCAGAGACGGAAGCGGAGGCGGTGGCGAAGGCAGGGTAGCGGCGCGGGTGGAGGCGAGCGCAGGAGGCGGATGGTGCGTGGAGGAGGAGGAGGGGAGGGGAGGTGATAACATCGCCCGCGCAGATCCTATCGTCCCAGGGCAGATGCGCCCGCGCCGCACGACAACCTTTGTTTCCGGGCGGCTCCCGCCCACCCCCTCTCTCGCCCTCCCCTCCCCGGTGCCCGGCGCTGCCACGCGCCTCCGCCTCGCTCGCGCGCCCCCTCCCTCGCCCCCCCCGCACTCGTCTACGCCGGCGCAATAAACAACACCGCCGCGCCCGCCCCTCCCCTCCCGTCCCATCCCACCCTCCACCTTCGCACAACAAGTTCCATGTAACGAATGTTTTTCAGCTCCTGCTTGGTGGTAAGACACTGCATCTATTTGACTATGTGCCGGCTTTTCACTTAGTTATTTTCATTGATTTTTCTGTTTTCTCTTCAATGCAGATAGAAACTTCATCACCATTTACGAATTTAATCTCCAATTGCGCAACGTCGCGAAGAATTTGTGGTGAGGACGAGTTGAAAGCAGTGTTCTCTTCTTGTTATTTACATTTTCCTCGGGACGAGTCTCACAAAAGAAAAAAAAGTATCTGTAGGAATGTACAATTCTGTGTCTATTTTCAACGAGAGAGGGAAATGGTTGTAAAAGAATAGTTTGTGGTTTGTGACCCAATTATTTGGGACTTCTGTACCATTCGTTGAGGTGGGGGCTAAGGAATTGAAAAAAAAACGCGAAAAGATCTTCAGAGAAGGCCGCTTCCAAAACTTTTATTGGCTCCATTCGCTGCTACTAATTAGCAGATTTTGAAAACACCTTCATCCCTGATGACACAAGTCTACTTTAAGACAACTCTAGACCGTTATTACCTGAAGCTGTTTCTCTATCACGGGAGTATAAATATATAAATTCGCCACAGTGTTAAACCAAATGAGAAAAAAGGTAGAATTCAACTTAATTTCTTAAGAATATAATTGATGGTAATATGTAATGTATAAACATGGTTACACTTAAAATTGGAACTATTGTATTAGTTAATAAGCAATATATATAAATGTAGTCAGTAGTGTGTCAGAGATTTGGTAGAGTTCGAGCCGAAAAAAATTTACACATTTTAAAATAATCCAATGTCTTTCCGGTATACAATTTTTCTTTTTCAACCAATGGAGAAAAAGTTCATCAAGAAGAGATTATATTTTCAAAGGCCAGAACTTTTTTGAAAACCGTACCACGACGTTTTCTATGTTTATGACCACCTGCTATGACATTCATGGAGAAAAGATGAATAACCAGAATGTCATTTAAAGTGAAAGTATATTATCCGATTGGCAAAGACATAAAGCCTCCTATAACCTCCGATCCTCTTTATTATTCGTCAAGAAGCAGTAAACAGGTCGTATAATAGCACGGTTAGCAATAAAATTCCTGGTATTCCGAACAACCTTCATTCCATAATGAATACTGAACTCTACTACCTGTCTCAGTTGGCTGAAATCACATCAAATTATATTTCACTCTCAGAAAAGCGTAATTGAATATATGATATAAGTGTAGACGTTTATAGCATTAGTAGAAAGAGGAAATAATAATATTGTTAAATTGCGTAAAAACCTTAATATTTTTGTATTGGTAGACTTGGTGCTACCATACACATTAACGAAATATTATCTGTATTGATTATTTATAATTAAAAATATATCAATGTCGTATTTTAAATTTGGACGCACTTCTTAAGAACTACTAAATTACAACATTTCGCTACCTCGGTGATAGCGAAGAAAACCATTTAACATTTTACGACACACTCAAGTGCTTTATATTCTATCTCATTAGAACTCTCTACAACAACCATCTCATTAGAATGTATGATTTTTCAAAATTCAGTAACACAAGACGATTAACGGAAATTAACTAACGGAAATTAACGGAAAATATTTCATGTTTTTATGATAGGTGCTTTGGGTAACTTTTACTCGAATGCTAATAAGGAGTGTGCGGCGAATGTACATTTGCAAACTCACAGCAAGTAAGAGCAGCCGCATTAGAAACGGTACAGGTTTCGCCCAAAGCTATAATGCTACACCATATAATGTTGCTCCTCCAGGAAGCGCGTAGGTACGGTACACATCCGTCGCAGGACGGTGGAGTTAGGCCCTCACTTTGTTGAAACATGACTTTTCCCATAATTATGAGCTAATAAAAGACTAATTTCAAATTACCATTAAAAACTTTGATCTACAACATTATAAAAAATTGTTAAAAATCTCCATGTGCAAACTTCAGGCTATATCTCACTTCTAATATTTAATTACAATATATGTCGTTATTAGTTTTTGCCCCAGAGCGTATTAGCTCGTAGTCTTGGAATTCAAAATATCAACTTTTGATTTAGCGCGGCTGCTAATTTGGCCCCCATGGCGTCTACATGACAAACAAAGCGTCCTAATGACAAACAAAGCCTGCGCATCGAATTTTCTTGACGTTCCAACCAGATAATTAAACAAGTTCGAGCCATAATAGTCTCGAAGTTTGTAGAAAATCCTATGGTTTAGGTACATTGCAACTTTTGTTTGGAGGAAATCCTCCTGGTTTAGGAGATGAAGTTCACAGATACGGAGAGAAATTTTCGAAAATGGATACTTTTTCGGTGTCAAATGTATTTCCGACAAAACGTTTGATTTGTTTTCCATACTGTTATAAGTCTGATCTACGAATAGAAAAAAGTAAAAATGTGTAGAAATAAATACTCATTATATCATGTGATTTTCTAATATGCGCGTCCCGGTGTGCTTGTATTTGAAGCAAAGCATTCGATTTTTCCTTCACACTAAAAAATCTTGTAACATTGATGTTAATTATTAAAAAAAACAATTTCATTACGTAATCATCATCATCGATGTCATTCTTCACTTTCTTCTTCTACTTCCTTCAGGCACTGCGCTTTTGCTTGTTATTGGTTATATTTCTTGAATTGTTTTATCTAAGAAGTACAGTAGCCTCGAACGGAATTTGATTACACTTTATTACCAACGGTTAAAATACTAAGAAATAATATTGATAATATACTACTTTGAACATATTTCTTTTAAAATTTATTCACAATATTTAAGATAAAATCACTTAAATGAACTCCATTTAAAATACAAGCCTTACTTTGTCACAAGTAACCAATTCGACCATCGTTCATGCTATTAAAAGTCAAAATTGTTATTAAGTCTTTTATTATTATTACTATTATTATTATTATTATTATTATTATTATTATTATTATTATTATTATTACCCAATTTTTCAACTCTTATCCAGGTCCCTAGCCTCACAAGAATAATGTGTCCGTCAATATACACAATTATAATGAAAATAGCAATTACTTAGTTTCGCGTAGTAAACCATTTGACTCAATCCAAGTATGCCAAATTAGGCATAGCGTAGTTATATAAACATTAAGAATTGGAAGGCAGGTTAACGGGGCTTGGTCATAAGTAAACACGAACTATAAGTTAGTTGTTTGCCTATTTAGTTGTTTGGCAAACAACTAACTTATAGTTCGTGTTTACTTATGACCAAGCCCCGTTAACCTGCCTTCCAATATTTCATCAATTGGTCGTTAAGAATTCTTCATGTAAACATTAAAAACAAACAAAACACGAAGTGACAAAAGTAACAGGTGCAATTTTAAATATTTTTCTTTCGAATTTTCATAAAGGTTTAAATAGGAATAATTGTCTACACTTCAATTGACATATTTCTTGCACCTCGACGAGTTTATATTCGATTTCAGCAGTCTTTATATTGGTATCTAAAGAAATTATTAAGATTAATTAAAACTTTAAATAAAAGAACTAGTAACACTTTCATGCTCTTCACGCTCTATTAACATCTTCATACTCTATGATAGAGAGAACTATCCATTTGCTGAAGTTCCTAGATATCAAATATTTTCCTATTACGGACATAATGACTCTGAAGAAGCGAAATTGCCTTAAAATGAAGGGGAAGATGACATAAAGTAGCTAGAGAGGCTGAAATGAATTGGCGACAGGAGAAAATAAACAGCAAAGTGAGAGAACATGAATACGGCGAACTGAAGTCAGGCGAGTGTCAAACGTAGAAGGGCATCTAAAGGGCACATGAGAAGTGAATGCTAGATAGGCGATAAGAGCAGAGGAAGATCCGCGGGTGGAGATAAGAATGACGGCAGAGAGCGAGCGTGGAAGTAGAGGAGACGGGAGACGAGAGGCGGAGGTGAGAATGTGGACGTGTAGTGACGGGGGCAGAGCCGAAGGCGGGGTTCGAGGGTGGAAGAAAAGCGGACACGGGAGCCAGAGCGAGTAGGAGGCTATGGAGGTGTGGCTCAAGATGAAGGCGGAAGGGGAGGTGGAGGAAGCAGCGCAGGGGGCGATGGAATCGAAGGAAGTGGGTGAGGGGGAGAGGGGATGGAGGCGGCAAACGCGGGAGTTGCTGGAGTGAAGGTGAAGGTGAAGATTTGAATGAGGACTCCAACAGGTGAGGAAAGCAACAGAAGAGGCGGCTGCATCGGTGACGGCTGCGGTGGCTACGAAAAGCGGCAGCAACATCGGTTGTGTAAGAGCGGGGAGGCATTGTGACAATGGCAGAAACAATGACAATGACATTGGTGGTTAAGAGGCAGTGCAAATGGTGATACCAGAGGAGGCACCAATGGCGGTGGAGATGAAAGTGGCGATGCTGATGGCCGTGGCAATGCCGATGGCGATGTCGATGGCAGTAGTGTGTGTCGTTGGCAGTGGCAGTGGTAGTAGCAGTGGCAGAAGTAATGGCAGTGGCAGAGGAGGTGGCGATGCCGATGGCGATGGCAATGGAAGTGGGGATGCCAGTTGCAGTGGCGATGCCAGTGGCAGTGGGGATGCCGATGGCAGTGGTAGTGGGGTTGCCGGTGGCAGTAGCAGTGGAGATGGCGATACCGATGGCAGTGGCAGTGGGGATACCGTTGGCAGGGCAGTGACAATAGCAATGACGATGGCGATGACAAAGCCGATAGCAGTGACGAAGGCGATGGCGATGACAGTAACAGTGGCAATGGGGATGCCGATGGCAGGGCAGTGACAATGGCAATGGCAGTGGTTATGGCGATGGCGATGGCGATGCCAAAGCCGTTGGCAGTGGCAGTGTCGATGACGATGCCGATGCCGATGGCAGTGGCAGTGTCGATGGCGATGGCGATGCCGTTGGCAGTGTAGTGACAGTGGCAATGGCAGTGGCAGTGGCGAGGCGTAGGCGGCAGAGGGAGTGACGGGCGGCGGTTGTGGCGGGCGGGCCGGGGGGGCAGGGGCAGAGGTGGCAGAGGCGGTGCAGCCGGCCGTCGTCACGGTGCCCTCGCCGAGGGCCCGGGGGCGCGACGCCTCATTTGGAATTTAAAACACATGCATACATCATTATTTAATCAGATAACAGATACCTACAGCAACCAGAGCAACAAAAACAGGGCGAATAAAAATTACTACCGTGCAATTAAAAGGGCACGCGCTCTCGTGCGCCGGAGCCTGCCGTTTATTGTTTCATGGTCCGCGGCGGCGGCTGCAACGGCAGCAACAGGCTCCGGACTCCGGGCAGGGAGCGCGGCGCGGGTACGCCCTCCACTCCGGCCTCCTGCCACTCGCTCTTAGGGGACCGCTTTTCAGAAGCAAAGGGACACGGGGCGCTCTTGAAACACATTGTTTGCAATTTCTGTATTGGAATTCCCTTTAAACAATATAGATTAGTCAATAATTAATTAACAATTAATAAATAACGAATAATTTGTAATTATAACGAATAATTATTAGTGATTTCGAGGGCGTCAACTACTGGTGGTCGTTTGGTTGGTTGGTTTTTTCGTGTTTCCGGTCAACTGCTTTGGTCATTCGTCCCGTAAGTGTAGTGCTTTTTTTCGAGAGATGGTGGTGATCTTCCCCCGCTGGATGACGAGATCCGGCGCTGACATACCGGCGGCTAGTGGGGTTCCCCCCTAACCAGGACTCTCCCACCAGCGGGGCACCGCCCCAGCCAGGACAAGCTCTAAGCTCCCGACCGGTCTCCCGGAATATGTGGTAGTGTAATGCATGTTAGTGTGTCTGTGTAAGGGGAGAGGATTGGACAAGGAAGAGGAAGGATAGATCGCGCGCGGTCCGTGGCCCGTGTGGTAGGGTACTGCTCCGGCATTCGCCTGGTGTTCATCGGAGAAACCACGGAAAACTACCGATCAGAGCTGCCGGCCTCTCTCCTCCAACCGAATTCTCCTCCACACAGTGACTAAATTCGACCTAGCTGAAAAGCTAGTGTCGAAAATCCTGCCGCCGTGGGGAGTGTAACCTAGGACCTCCCGGTCAGAGGCGCTGCAGTGACATCAGTTGATGCACTGAGCTACCGCTCCCGGTCTGGTCGTCGTTAGTCCCGTAAATGTTGTGTATGTTTTTCATCTGGAGGGGGCGTTGATCTTCGCCCGCAGGGTTGCGAAATCCGACGCCGACCTACGTCAGCTTGCAAGTATTTTCCCCAACGAGATATCTCCCATCAGCATGTCACCGCGACGACCGGGACAAGCTCTTGTCTCCCGACAAGTGTGATAATGTAGTGTAATAAATGTAAGCGTGTGTATTAGTAAGAGGCGAGGATAGGCCAAGGAAGAGAAAGAACGCGCGCGGTCCGTGGCCCGTTTGTTAGAGTACTGCTCTGGCATTCACCCTGAGCTGATCGGAGAAACCAAAGAAAACTACCGATTAGAGCAGCCGGCCGCAACAATTCTTCTCATGAATTCGACCTAGGTGAAAAGTTAGTATCGAAAATCCTGCCGCCGTCGGGACTCGAAGCTAGGACCTCCAGGTCAAAGGCACTGCAATGACAGTTGATGCACCGAGCCACCTTTCCCGGTAATAATTATTAGCTAATTAACAATGAATTAAACGTACAATTTAATATTTATTTATTGAAACTCCCTACACCTTAGATTTTAGTAATGGTAATTTAAGAATTTGAAAATGTAACGATAGTGAAGAATTAAATGGAGCAATGGAAAGAGAATGAGAGATTATAAAGAAAACTTTTCGCAAACCCACCGCAAAACCCTTCACAAATACAACAGTGTGGTCGGGATTTGGGAACAGGTTATGGAAATTCTAGGAAGAGGATTACAACAAATCAAACCGTTCTTTACAGGATAAATGATTATGAATTTTCTCTTTGGTGAGATAAAAGAATTTATTTAAAAGTGTGACATTATTAGTTAGTTGACGCGATAATTTTTTTCCTTACCAGGAGTTCTAGTGTTGATCAAAGAGCATCTGGAGGCAGGGAAGAGAAAAAAATGATCCAAACGGAAGGTGACGGTAGAAACGATTGATTCTCAAGTAAAAATGATCTTGCTGTGAAGATTGCGCCAGAACAAGGAAAACGAAGACGGAAGCGTTTGAGCGTGTTAGAGGTGGCGCTGATGTTAGTGGAAGGTGGTGCGTTAAGCCGCTCTGTTTTGTTTTTACCGCCTTGAGTGGTGACTCTCCTAATAATTTCCTCGTCCCCCCCCCCTCCGCGGTGAATTACGCCTCTAGACCCCTCGTCGAGTGCTTCGGTTACTCGGGGGGCGGGGGCGAGGGCGGTGGCGGGGGGGCGGTGGCAGGGGGGCGGTGGCAGGGGGGCGGTGGCGGGGGGGGGCGGGGGGGGGGCGATGGGACGGGCGGCGGGGGCTGTGCGTCGTACGGTCATTTTATGGCCTCGCGTCGCGGGAAAGAAAGAACGTGCGGCGGGCTGAATGAAACTCTGAGCTTCATCAGCTGCGTGTTTACGACTGGGTATTCTCAAACCAGGTTGTATTGATTGATTGATTTTTTCGTGTTTCCGGGCGCGAATTTTCGGTCATTAGTCCCGTTAGTGTAGTGCATGTTATTTTTCTCGGGAGATGGCAGTGATCTTCCCCCGCTGGATGGCGAAATCCGGCACCAACGGGGCACCGCCCCAGTCGGGAGAAGCTCTAAGCTCCTGAACGGTCTCCCGGAATATGTGGTAGTGTAGTGCATGTTAGTGTAAGTGTCTGTGTAATGGGAGAGGATTGGACAAGGAAGAGGAAGGACAGATCGCGCGCGGTCCGTGGCCCGTTTGGTAGGGTACTCCGGCATTCGCCTGGTGTTGATCGGAGAAACCACGGAAAACTACCGATCAGAGCAGTCGGCCGCTAGAATTCTCCTCCAGACAGCAGCTGAATTCGACCTAGCTGAAAAGCTAGTGTCGAAAATCCTGCCGCCGTCAGGACTCGAACCTAGGACCTGCCGGTTAGAGGCGCTGCAGTGAGATCAGTTGATGCACTGAGCTACCGCTACCGGTCAAACCAAGTTGTAGAATATGTATTCTCACAAGGGCAAGATTTTGACATTACGTTATGTGTGATTTGATCGGGTTTAATCGGACTCAAATTACAAGTTACACGGATGAACATTTAGTCATTTCCTTCACACCAATTAATTTATTTATTTTTAATTTAAATAATTTATTATATTGGATATTAATGTTCTACAATTAATACTCGGCATTGTTAAATATATCTTGTACAAAAATAATAGCTATAAAAGGAGACACTCTTAATAATGAGGAAACGAAATGATAATTTTATGTTCTAATCCTTCGAAGTCTCCGTCATGTTCATTTTGCAAATCACATAGCATATGGTAGATATTTGCCATATTGTTAGTTACCTCAAAGTGATTCGTTGTTTTGATTTTGCAATATATTTCATAAAAAAATAAAAAGAATTATGGTGGTGAGATAACATCCGCCCTGTTGCGTATCATCTTCATTCTGAACATTTCGGAGGTAAATCCAACCGAATCTTGAAAAGAAAAACAGAATGGACAAAGTAATACACCCGGCACAGGGAAAAAAGCGTGAGGAACTGTCATTCTTTAAAATCGTGGGTTCTAAAGAAGAAATCTCAGTTCCTACTTTCTGTGCTGAGCTGTAGATTCTGTTTTCCTCCATGGATTTCCTTTTGAGGCGAGCATTCTTACTTCTATTTGTCGGACGTCATAACCTTTCATCTTCCTTTTAGCATAATTCTAATAAATGAAGCCCATTATTACATCGTTTAGGAATTTCTCTACCGTTTCTTCGCTGCCAATGATTCACAATGATTGGCATATTTACATCTTCTGTGCAGTAACCATAATAAAGAAGTAAATCTGACAGAGTGATCGCAGGGGCCATTGAAGCTGCTCGTGAAGGACCGCCGCGAGCAGGGCGCGGAGTGCGCTTGCATTCATCTCTCGCGGAGGCGCCATTTGTACCCACCGCTGGCTGGCGTTGCTTCCATCTGTCAGAGCCGCAGCGGGGGACCAATTCCCAGTGCGCGGTAACTTTTGAGATCATTGATCTCCCGGGGAGCACTTTTTGCTAGGATTAAGATACAACGACAACTCCCACTGGCATCAAAATAGTAAGAAAACGTAGTTGTTATCCCCAAAACCACATGGCACAGTTTCGATTTTTGATAATAGGTTGTCGAAGTACTTGTTATTCGATCAAAAGGGTCATTTGAAAGGGTATAAAAGTACCTAATCAGAGTAATAAAAGGTAGTTTTCAGATCTATTTTGTTTTTTAGAATTTTCGAAGACCACAATGGAAAATACTGCAGAGATTTTGTTAGATATTTCGTAAACAAACCTAGCAAAATAGTTCAGAGACTATTTCAAAGTGAGCTTTTTGTTGATAAAATGTTGCTTTTTGGTAAGTATGTAGAGAAGAAGGGAAATTACATATTTCGTAATTATTTTTAAATTATCTTACACAATTTTTAAAAGATATTTAAATTTGGTTATTTTGTTTCATTTATAATTACGAAAGAATAGAAATTGCTAATCTACAAACTTCAGTTCAAGTAATGTAAAATAAATACATACCATCAGCTAAGAGAACTGTTCTTCCCTTTCAAATCATATCTTTCAAGAGCCTATCTTTTACGTACGTAACATTCTACTACCGAATAAAGTGGCATTATTTGGAGAAAGGAAGGAATGGATTATTTTACATAGAAAATGGACTCCTTGGATGACATCACAAAAAGATTGTACCAGGAAATCCCAATCCTCATTCATTCGTGTTGTTTATTTTTGTAAAAATTCCGGGAGATCGGTCGGGAGCTTAGAACTTGTCCCGGCTAGGGCGGTGCCCCGCTGGTGGGAGAGTCCTGGTTAGGGAGAAACCCCAGTAGCCGACGTAGGTCGGCGCCGAATCTTGCCATCCAGCGGGGGGAAATCACAACCATCTTCCGAGAACAAACATACACTACACTTACGGGGCTAATGACCAAATCAGTGGACGTGCCCGGAAACACGAAACAATCAATCAATAATTTTTGTAAAACAGTCTTTAAATACATTCCAATGACTGCTTGTAGATAATACACACCGGCTCTTGATTTCGAGTAGTTTCTTGTGTTTAAGTTACTACTACTTGGAACAAAAAAGAAATCAACCACGATTTCAGGATTATAAAATTGAAAAAATATTTTTGAAGTAAACCGTACAATACAAGACATTATGAGAATATCAGGCAGAAAAACGACATACTAATGATGAGCTTGAAGTTTAATAGCATCAGTCTCTAATGCTCTCATTTTGTCGTAGAAAAGCAAAGACATGCGTCAGTGTGGCCAAGCACCGTACGGTAATGATGAGTTGCGAGGGACAAAAATATCGGAAAAACCGCTAGTACCTTGGGTGCATATAACCGCAACCTTTAACGGAATCGCGACAGATGGCGACTCTTACACGTAAAAAATCGAACACTAGAACATCGCGTGGTCGCTCCACCGGAAAGCAATGGCGTGCAGCAGGAAAAGGAACTTCGAAAGAACAAACTACAATAGCTTATTCTGGCGATATTTGTTGCTTAAAATTCAACGTTCAATGAGATTAGAGATACAAAGCCATTAATTTCATGCACAAATATGTATTCGTGATGATTTTAAAATGCCTAGCAACAATTAATATTCGTGTGAAGTGACTGATTACTTCGAAACGTCATACTTACATTTGCTGAATTCACAGAGCTGTTACGATTTGATGCTTTTGATGAAAATGGGTGATTACGAATCAGTTTTCCATCTTGATTACATATATAATTTTAGTTTTTCTTCTATCTCGTATAGTTTTTGAAAAATTTTCGGTTTTTCGTATTTCAAATTAGCACGCGCTATGTCACAAGCAACGCGGCGACGATTCGCTGCGTTTAATTAAAAGCAAGGTGACGATGAGTCGTTGTTGTAACCTAAAAGATATGTGGATTCAGTTTGCTCATATAGCTCACAGTTTCAGCGAAATTTATAATTGATTAAATTTCAAATAAACGCCGGCAATATATTACAATAAATTACATATCGTTACATAGAAGCCAAACGGTTCTGTTTGAAGATTGTTGATCGTTCTCTAACCTCAGTTTCATTAATTTAGTCTTTCTCTGGCATTTAGCAAGAACTCTTTGTTACAAAGGCTGTAAACGTGCATCTAATTGGTGAGAAAAGTTTTTCAAAGAATGGCGAGTTCATCTAGCATATGTGAAAGTGATGCGAACTGTTTTTGTTATATATGTAGCTCATTTACACTAAAACTCCGAAGGGAAAACATCACTTCGGTTACAAAGAAAGTTTATCACGAATACTTCGGCATTCAGTTAGGGGATCAAGATAAATCTTGGGCCTCGCATAGTCTTTGTCATGCATGTGTTATAGGTTTGAGAAAATGGTGTCAATGGAAGCAGAAATCTTTATCTTTTGGTATTTAGATGGTGTGGAGAGAACAGATGAATTATATAAACGACTGTTACTTTTGCAGAGTGCAAGTGTACGAAAGTAATAAGAAAAGTATGAAAGAAATAATTTACCCGAATATTCCGTCAGTCATTAGACCCGTACGGTCGTGACATTCCTAAACCAACCCCCCCCCCCACATGACCTACCATCTACATCATCTTCAGATTATTCAGACTGCCGTGATAGTGAAATGGACGTTACTGATTTCCCCAAAGAAGAGAGAAGACCCCAGTTGTTTAATGAAGAAGAACTTAATGATTTGGTGCGAGATCTTGACCTCCCAAAGGAATCGGCGCAGGTTTTAGTCTCACGTTTGAAAGAGAAAAATATGCTCGCTCCAGGCCCAGCGTCTTACTGGTATCGAAAAAGGATTGCCTTGATTATTTCACTAACTACAACAACATTCATGACGTACTTTCAAACTTTGAAATAAGGTATGTTAGTGGTCCATGGAGGTTGTTTATAGATTCTTCAAAGCACAGCCTGAAAGCTGTTCTGCTTCATAATAGAAATCATTATGTCTCAGGGTCAGTATCACATTGTGTTAATTTAAAGGAAAAATACGAAAATATGGAAGAACTCTTAAAACATTAATTATGAAGAACACCTACGTATGGGTTGTTTGCGAAGACTGAAAAGTTATTGAAATATTTGTTGGGACTTCAACTAAGATTTAGTAAGTTCCTCTGCTTTCTACGTGTATTAGATATCAGGGCTCGTGAATCGTCAAAAGGAATTGGTCAATCAGAAATACTTTGAATCCAGAAGATAAAGATGCCGGAATAAGTAGTTTGGATAATCGGGAGAATATTATTTTGCCACCATTCCTTATCAAGCTTGGTGTAATGAAACAGCTTGTCAAGGCTCTGAATAATAAATGGAGAGTGCTTTAAATATATTTGTTCAAAATTTCCTTTTCTTTCAGAGGCCAATCATAAAGAAGGCATCTTTTGGAAGCTCAAATTAAAAATCTGATGAAAGATGAACACTTTGAAACTTTAATGAGTGATGAAGAAAGACTGGCCTGGTCAGGTTTCAAAACTGTCTTCATGATTTTTTTGGGATATAAAAGACATCCAGATTTCAAAACTATGGTGGATGAAATGTTAATTTCTATGAAGAATTTCCGATGTATCATGAGCATCAAACTTCATTTTTCCCAACCCCCATGATTTCTTCCCCGATAATCTGAGGAATTTCAGGAATTAACATGGAGAGGTTTCATCAAAATCTGAAAGGGATGGAAAATCATTATCAGGGAATATGGGATGAAGTGATGATGGCAGACTATTGTTGGTCATTAAAGAGAGGAAGTGAAGAATTGCACAGAAGACGACTGAGGAGGCACAATTTCAGCAAAAGAAAGTGTTAGCAGTGTCTGACATTGCCAGTATAAATACAACATTATTGTTAAAGTATGTTGTCAATGTGGATAAGATGTGAACTGCTTGTGTACATATTTATACTTCTGTTTTCTTCAGTAGAACTGTGTCTGTCTAGTTGTAAATCCTTTATTCACTGAGTGTTACTTGAAATTTTCTTAAATTAATAGTTTTGTTTACCAGTCTTTTACAAAACATTCTTGAAATTACAAAAAAAATCTTACGTGTTCGAGAAAAATGGATTTTAGATCAATTAAGTATTAGCTCAAATGATTTCAAATCACCCATAAGAATCAAAAGCGCTGAAATTTTTTCGCAGCCCTGTGAATTTAAAAAGCACGCGTGTTATCGGAAGGGTTTGTTACAGTAAAACATATAACAACACGTTTAATATTCAATTTAGAATATTAATCTAAAAAAATCTCTGTAGAAATCTGAAAAAATCTTATTTTATAAATTATTGTATAATTGTTAAGTTATGTTGAACATTTACAAATTCTTCAAAATAGTTGATAGTGATTAATATAGGAAATAAATTAGGAATAACTAGTGACATGCATCAGAAAAAATAAAACTACAAAATGATTTTCCTAAAAGTGGGACGCATCTGCTAAGGACCACAAATAAATTAATAAAATAAATTAAATATTTGAACGAAATCATTCCTCACGAATACTGCAATGAAATAGTGTAGTAGGCTGTGTACAGTACAACACATATTTAAGTAGTATTTAAAAAAGTAAACTATGGAATCAGTAACAGTACACACTTTCCCTTATTATTTATAACTTTACAAATTTCAGAAAATGCACAGAGTTCTGTGAAAAATGCAACCCGCGCCAATTTAAAAGCGTACTTTGTTTTACTCGAGAAAATAGAATTCAAGAAAGAAATTGGATTTTTTGATGAATTTTTTCAATTGCTTTGATTTCAAGCCAAATTTTAGCTACTCATATTTTCAAACATATTATACATAACCTCATTTTAAGTTGTAATTTTGAATAACATATTATTTTAACAAAAAGTGTATTGAATATTGTAGTTGAAGGAAGACGCCAAAAATGTTTTTAGAGTTTTGCAATTTTCGAAAATTTAGAGAATTCAACCAAAATTAGGCCTGCGTAATTTTTAAGCATTCTTTGCTCCATCAGGTAAAAACATTTTCCATAGACTACATTTTTCGTGTCTGGGACCCACAAAACATGGATTCTGACTTAACGTGTTACGTATGTACGTAGTAAAGAAAAAGTAAAATTAATGTAGTTTCATCTTTTCAGATAAATAATTAATTTTTTCTTTGAATTGTGTAGTCTGGGTACAACTATTATCTTCATAAAGGAGCCAAGACATGCCCATTAGTAAAGAAAACGAGTCTTCCTTTAAAATAAGAAGTGACATTATTTTTTCAAAATACAGAACTAACTTTCAGTGAGAGAGAGATAAGGGATTGAAATTGAGGCCTGTTTCAAAAATTGCTTGAACCAACTTCCATTTTTTTAAACAAAATATTGCCATGGATGAAATGATGGGTAGGAGTGGAGCATGGTAGGGTGGATGGTGTTTTTTGCTAACAATACTATAAAATTAAATTTGTAGTTCGATTGTCGATGACAATACTTTTTATTTTCTCGTATACATACGTATACACGGAGTAATATACGTAGTATAAAGTTATGTAATGCTGCGGAAAATCGATTTCGAGACTTCAACGAAGAAGATATACGTTTTAGGGTCCCCTGATACCGAAAAAGTGGTTCTTTTCAAAACGTCCTTCCGTCCGTCAGTCCGTCAGTCCGTCAGTCCGTCAGTCCGTCAGTCCGTCAGTCCGTCAGTCCGTCAGTCCGTCAGTCCGTCAGTCCGTCAGTCCGTCAGTCCGTCAGTCCGTCAGTCCGTCAGTCCGTCAGTCCGTCAGGCCGTCAGTCCGTCAGTCCGTCAGTCCGTCAGTCCGTCAGTCCGTCAGTCCGTCAGTCCGTCAGTCCGTCAGTCCGTCAGTCCGTCAGTCCGCCAGTCCGTCAGTCCGTCAGTCCGCCAGTCCGCCAGTCCGCCAGTCCGCCTGTCCGCCAGTCCGCCAGTCCGCCAGTCCGCCAGTCCGCCAGTCCGCCAGTCCGCCAGTCCGTCAGACCGTCGGTCCGTCGGTCCGTCGGTCCGTCTGTCCGTCGGTCCGTCGGTCCGTCGGTCCGTCGGTCCGTCGGTCCGTCGGTCCGTCGGTCCGTCGGTCCGTCGGTCCGTCGGTCCGTCGGTCCGTCGGTCCGTCCGTCCGTCGGTCCGTCGGTCCGTCGGTCCGTCGGTCCGTCGGTCCGTCGGTCCGTCGGTCCGTCGGTCCGTCGGTCCGTCGGGCCGTCGGTCCGTCGGTCCGTCGGTCCGTCGGTCCGTCGGTCCGTCGGTCCGTCGGTCCGTCGGTCCGTCGGTCCGTCGGTCCGTCGGTCCGTCGGTCCGTCGGTCCGTCGGTCCGTCTGTCCGTCAGTCTGTGTCCGTCTGTCCGTCAGTCCGTCTGTCCGTGCATCTGTCCTTCCGTCTGTCAGTCCGTCCGCTCCGTCCGTCCGTCCGTCCGTCTGTCCGTCCGTCTGTCAGTCCGTCCGTCTGTCCGTCCGTCTGTCCGTCCGTCAGTCCGTCCGTCTGCCCGTCCGTCTGTCCGTCCATCTGTCCGTCCGTCTGTCCGTCCGTCTGTCCGTCCGTCTGTCCGTCCGTCTGTCCGTCTGTGAACACTACTAGCGCCTAAACCACAGACACGATCTTTTCGCCAATCGCCAGTCGATCTGGCTCTAGTTGAAGCTTTGACATTTTGAGAAACATTCTTTAAAGTTGGGGGTACTGTACATGAAGCTCCCGGACATTTTTAAAATTTTCTCAAAAACGGCTCCAATTTTTTCTTTAAATTTCTTGTAATAATAGGGTAAAATACATTTATAAAGGTGGCATATGTCCGATTTTCACCATTGAATCTAAATTTTCGAAAATTGCAAAAGTTTGAATTTTTTTCGGCGTCTTCCTATAACTAAAAAAATTGAAGTCATAGATTTTTCCTTCAAATGAAATTTGTTGGGCATAAATAGTTCTTTCATTAAGATCATGTGCATTGTTTCGGAAATTTTAGTAGTTTTTGTGCAATAGTGCATGCAATATTTGCAATTTTAAAAAATTACAAAAACACGATTTTCTCAAAAACGGCTCCAAATTTTTTCTTCAAATTTTTCCAATATATAGTGCTACGTGCGCTGTTTAAATGACGTATATTCATTTGTTTTTTCAAAAATTACACAAATGTAATTTTTTGAAATATCTCTTACTCCGTTAATATGGATATTTTCATCATCTTTTATGCATTATTACAATTGGGAGTGAAAGTGCTTTAAATGATTTCTAATGAACTTTTTCGAGAACTCAATAGATTCCTATGAAAATGAGATTCAAATTTCGCATTTTCAGTAATGCTTAATTTTAATGCTTTCAGTAATTTTCTTAAAAACCGCTTCAAATTTTTCAATCAAAATTTCTTTTTGGACACGTTTTTACCCTTCTTTAGTATTCTTGAAGTAATATTTCGGTTGTACTACTAGGAAAGCAAAAAGTTGAGAAAATGTCAAAAAAATTTACTTAGTGCGACGATAGATGGCAGCTGGCCAGAGAATGGAGCAAAACTTTAAAGACAGACCACACCGAGAAAATTAGGAAACTAATACGAGAAAGTCTGAGCTATTCTGTAGCACCTCTATTTCTTCTTATTCAGAAGTAAAACTTTCTAGTTTTCAAATCTTGTCAACCACGCTTTTTCACAAATTTAATAATAATTCAACCGAGTATGGTAAAAGAGTGGAACCGGAATTCTGTAGCTCAAGAAAAGCTGCGAGAAATATACTTCTTACCAGATCCGCAGGTTATACGTCACATCCAGTTTTTACTGTCACATCCAGTTTTTTAGTTTTTAAAATCGATTTTATTACATGGGAGTTTTTTTGTTTTTTTCTCCCTTTCAAAATTCAAAATTTATTGCTTATTTATCCTTGAAAATCGATTTTATTACATGGGAGTTTTTTGTTTTTTTTTTCTCCCTTTCAAAATTCAAAACTTAAGTAGTATATGATTTAGTGTAGGGATCACAGAATTTTGAAAATGTGCACACAATTCACTTTTCCCCATAGCCCGTCATACGCAGTTTTTAACTGTTTTTTGACATAAATAAATAAATAAATACTTTTTTTGCAATAAAATTAAAACATGTCCATTAGTTTTGACTGTAAGTACTCTGTTTTATTGTACTACGAAATTTAACATGTTTTTATTGTGAACTATGAAATCTGCGTTGTGAGGCTAAATTACAAGTGTGTTTGTGTAATCACTAATTATGACCTACTTTTCCTCACATTATTAGTGTTTTGGTACCGTCAATCATCAAAAGATGCTCTTGGGCAACCAAACATGTGAAAAATACAGAACGGAAATGGGAGAAGAAGAGAGGAAAGTACTAAAGTAACATCAGGGATAGAAAGTGGCATTGGGCTATTTTTGTAAGACTTTAAGACAGCATTATAGAAAATTCCTGGAGCAGTACATACAAATCCACTTCTGACATTCATACGTGGCATACATACTCGTACACACACATATATACCCCACAACTCTCTCGCCCTCTCTCCCCACTCTCCCGCTCTCACCTGCTCTCTCCCAATCTCTCACCCTCTTTCTCTCCTTCTCTTCCCCCCCCCTCTCTCTCTCTCTCTCTCTCTCTCTCTCTCTCTCTCTCTCTCTCTCTCTCTCTCTTCCCTTCTCGCTTTTGGAAGCTCTGTCGCAAATATGACAAGTTTAACCAGTTAATCACAAAAGAAGAGAAGCAACGCCGGTGCCAAAAACAAAACTGAGAAAAGATTCCCCATGTATACCACACACTGCATTAAATATGAAGTAATGTTGTGCGTTAAATTTTTTTATTGCTACCATACGCGTTTGTATAGATTTAAAATGAGCTAATGAATTTGGTGGGAAACACGTTTCTTCGTCCCTAACTCAATAAATCAAGATGAATAAAATTTGAAAAGTTTTAATGCAGAAAATAATGCATACATATGTCATGCATGCATATTACATGAAACAAACAACGCAAACTCATTTATTCGTTATTCAGATGTCAATGTTACTTCTCCCTTTCAATGCCATTATATGACGAATTGGCTAGCCGGCCAGTTAAAAATTTTTGAGGCAAAAATGACATTGGATTATAATCTGTTCGTTATTGTAAAAACTATCGTGTTTTAAATCAATAAAAATGAGGTTAACGGGTTAAACAGGAAACAACAGGAACCAAACTGATAATGGAATATAATGTACAGAGAAATCGCTAGATCAGGATAAATGTGAATAAAGGCGGATGTCCCACGTGTATGTCACTGCAATAATTCTATTCTTTCCTCATGCTATTTTCCAGAGAAGATTGCATCTTTTCTTTTTTCTCCATTAAATATTATATCTAAACTAATTCATATTTAAAAAATATTTTAAATTGTTAAATTATTTTCCAATAACTTAGTATATTTTATACCAAGTATTTTATTATTTGCATGTAGTTTAGACTCTTAGAGGGCAATAAGATCTGTGACCTTACCTTGAGTCATTACGTAATTTGTTAAACCCCCAGAAACACATCAATGCCGGTCAGGAAGTTAAATAAAATGAAATAAAAAACTGAAAAAAAGAGAGGTTTTATTTCACTTGACCGAGAGATTGGCGAACTTTGTTGATTGTCCATTTATTCTCTGTGTTCCTATAAAATTATATTTATTTGGTTACTCTGCTCTTCGTACAAGGTAGCTCGTGCTGCGTAGACCTTTTGAAGATGAAGCCCAGTCTTTTGAAACTGGGCGTCTTTGTGTTGGCGATATGCTTGTCGCCAGTTCGTGTGTCATCATCATCGATGAGTTCAGTAAGTTATCATATTCCCTCACCATGAAGTCATCACTAAATATGTCAACTTCAGTTGTAATTTTATGTTCCACAATTGTTTCTGTAACGTATTGGAAGCAAACATGCATACATCCGTAATATTAAAGCGCGCAGAAATTGAAGGATGAATCCTTCGACCGTGTGAGAGATGTTTATGACTTCGTTAGAACCAAAAACAATTAAGCAGTGGAATTAGTGCCATTAATTGCAAGTCCAGACACAATTAAACAGTTAACTGAGCTGAAAAATGTAAATATTTGAGTGTTGTACCGCCTAGTATCAAAGTGCTTTTACCGAGTGAATTCTCATACTCAGTGCTACACAGCTGACATCATGCGACCGCAAGGTTCTAATGAAGAGAGTCGCCCGCCATTACGTTATTGCACATTCGTGAAGATGCTTTTTGTTAAAATATTTAATTTATTTCAGTGTTGCGCGAAAATATTTTCTTTATTGTTCTCGCAGTGCTACTTTTTGAAGCAGAGTGCGTGGTGCTTTTTGGAAAACCATTTTGTGTGGCTTCGTTGACTGTCATGTCTGCAGGCCACTAGTGATTGTTTGCATCTTATAATTTTATCTTATCCAGTTATCATAAAAATGAATATGAGAAATTGTACATTTGTTAGAGTTATTATATTTTTATAATAATATTTATATAAATAATTTATAATACATTTTATTATATTTATTATAAAAAATATAATTAACGTCAAATACTGAAAGTCTTTCAATTCTATATCACAACCGCTTGGAACTTCTCATAATACAATTTTTCAACTTTTTAATTTTAAAAATTAGTCCATTGGTACCATCGTGAAGTTACGTAGATTAGAAGAAAGAGAAAAACATGAAAGGAAAAGCTTTCTCTCAGTTATTTAAAATGTATTACACATTCTTCCAGACATCGATTTATATCTCTTGCAATCAGAACTTAAAGCAGTGTGTCTCTTTAGTTTCCTACGAAAGATCTATTCTTATATTTAAAGTATAGGCAAAAAATAAAAAGTTTAAAGTTTATAAAACATATTTTTAAAATATTTAGACCATTCCTGGAATATATGCATTCTACATAGCGAAACCATTTTAGTGAGTAAATGGATTTACAAGCGGAAAGTTTTATATGGAGAGAGATCGTACAAATAAAATTTAAATTATATAAAAGTGTAAATAATGTGTAACGGCGCAATAAAAAACCTTTTATTGCAATCTTACAGAACAGTCACTAATAACCTCGCTATTGATGCGACTATAAATAAATTAAATTTAAAAAAATTGAATTCCTGACGATATTTACGATCCAATCAACATCCCCGAGAAAATACCAGCAAATTTAAAATTTAAGTTCCTGGGTAGTCAAAGGTATCAATAGTTAGAAACGTACGGCTGAAAAGACATTTGGTCGCTAATGTAATAAATAATTAATTGAGAATATTTTGGTACGTGCGAACATTTCGCATTTGGAAAATAATTGCTTCAATCAGTGAAAATATTTTCACTCTGGAACATAAAATCTGATACCCCGTGCAACGGTCGGGGAATACCCTCCGTAACAATTATGCACAGAAAAATTTAATGTTGTAGATTAAAGCATAGACAACATAATTCGTGTCCCTTTAGACACGTAAACGTGACTTTAAGGGTGTGAGATACATTATCACTTTCTCTTGCACACTACTTACGTTGTATAGAGAAAGAAGTGTAATGCTATGGCAAAAATCAAATATTTATCGACAGAAAAATTCGTATTGTGGGACCCTAACACCAAAAAAGTTAATAAATCTTGTACCATTATGTAGTACCTTCCTCTAGCACGTTGAGTGGTCAGAATGGTGCACCTTGAGAGGTCAGTGGTTGAGTGGTTTTATGGGTACTCGTTACCGAAAAATTGGTTTAACGTCTGTTGTCTATTCGTCTGACTGTGAATAACTCTAGCTTCTAAACCGTAAGTAGGATTTCACCAAAATCATTATTCACCAGTGATGTGGCGCTGCCCCTTCAATTCCAAACATATTTTCATTTTTGAGGAGATTTACATGAATCTTCAACGACATTTTCAAAATTTTCTCAAAAATAGCTCTAAGTTTTTAATTAAAATTTTACTAGATTAGAGAAAAATATGCTAAATTAGTAGTGCTATAAAAAGGCAGACTTTTTCCTATTGGTTTTCTAAATATTTTTTTTGGGGGGGGGCTAGCTTTTCGGTCTTGCCCAATCCTCTTGCCAACTACCATCTATCGACGTCAAAAGTACATTTTTTGACATTTTCTTAATTTTTCGGTTTCCTAATGGTAGAACCGAAATATATCATCTTTTAGAACGGAGTTCCTTCATTAAGGTCATGAACATCTTTTTGAAAATTTTATTAATTTTTGTACAATATTAGTGCAATGCATACAATATTAAAAAATAACAGAAACAAGAATTTTTCAAAAAATTATCTTGTTGTCTTTAAACTAGTGATAGTGCTAAATGTTCAGAATAAGATCACATAAATTCCATTTTGATTTTCTTTTGTTTTTTCAAAAATTACAAAAATTATGTCATTAATATTTACATTACATCTCTCATGTCATTAATATTTACATTAGCCTTCTATCGCCACCCAAAGTACATTTTTTTGAAATATTCTTAAATTTTAGGTTTCTTAATTGTAGAAACCAAATATTACTGTAAGAATATTACAGGATTTGTTCACATTATTGCATTTATGAGTACATGTGCTTCAAATGATGTCTTATAAAGTTTCTCAAAATCGCAAGAGTTTTCTGTAAAAATGAGCTCAATCTTCCGCCTTTTCAGATATGTTTAAACGCCATTTGTTTTAAAATGACTGCAATTTTTTTCTTTAAATTTTTCGAACGGATAGAGCTATTTACACTGTTTTATATGACATAAAATTCACCTTTGTGTACACTTTTTCTTTTCAAAAATCGCACAAATGTATTTTTTAAATATCTCTCACTCCGTTAATATGCACATCTCCAGCGATTTTGTAAACGTTATTGCATTTGTGAGCGGAAGTGCTTCAAATGACTTCAGATGCAGTTTCTCGGAAACCTTTCTCTTAAAAAAGCTTCAAATTTTGCATTTACAGTAATGTTAAAACATCATTAGGAACGCGAAAAATTGAGAAAATTTTAAACTAGTGGTGGTACAGAATGGCACAGACTTTCTTGTTTCTAGTTTTCTATTCTATGATCTGGGCTAGCTTTTCGAACTTTAGGGCTAGCTTTTCGCTACATGTACTTGAAAGCTGCCTTCTATCGCCACCCAAAGTACATTTTTTTGAAATATTCTTAAATTTTAGGTTTCTTAATTGTAGAAACCAAATATTACTGTAAGAATATTACAGGAAAATAAAACCTCGTTCTATGAGGAAATTTTTGCAGGAAAATTTCAAGTTGTTTTTACGAAAATGGCGTTTAAGCGTTACTGCAAATGCAAATTTGAAGCTCTTTCTCACAGAAATCTATTGTTTTCGAAAAATGTTATTGAAAGTCCTTGAAGCTCACTCATTATATCATATTATAGAGCACATTTAGCACTATCCCTAACAAATTTTCAAGAAAAAATGGAGTTGTTATTGTGAAATTCTTATTTCAATTTTTTTTAATTTTGCTCATATTTCACGCAACTTTAGGCGATAACTACTAAAATTTCAAAAAAAAGCTACCACTCTAATTAAAGAACAAATTGCGGAGAAAAAATTTCATTTGAAACAAAAATCTTCAATTTTGTTGTTGTAGATAAAATCCGAAAGAATTTGAAACTTTTGAAATTTTCGAAAATTCAGAGATAACAGTCAAAGTCGTATCAATCCGACCTTTATAAGTGTATATCACTGTACACTTACAAGAAATTGAAAGACAAAATCTTGAGCCATTTTTGAGAAAATTTTGAAAATGTCCCAGGAGCTTCATCTAATGCAAAATTTACAGAATATGTTTGAAAATCGCGGAGCTTTGAGTAGAGCCAAATCAATTGGGAAATATTCATTTTGGAAAAAGTCGTATGAATAGTTTTAGATACTAGTGTTGTTGACAGACGGACGGATGTTTTGAAAAAAAAAAAAAGAAAAAAAAACATATCAGTATCAGAGGAACATCCGAAACGTGCATTTCCGTCGAAATATGGAATTCTTTTTCCCGGAGCATTACATAACTTTCTCTATGCTACGTATATTACTCCGCATTCTCTTTACATACGTATACGAGAAAGTAAATAGGAAACATTTATTTTCAACGGATCACACATGTATTGTCCACATGAAATGGAGGAATTAATTTAGGAACCTTCATAAAGTGCATTAATTAACATAATGCAAATACCAATCATTTCAATATTCTAACACTTTTTTATACATTTTAATTAATATTTAATTAAAGTGTAAACAATTTTGTACATTACTATAGTTACAGTAATTAACGAAATGAGCGTTTAAAGGGGGCATAATTGCATGAATGGTATGTTCAAGAAAACGTCCAATAATAACGAGTTTACCTATATACCATGAGTGAAATTATATCCCTTTTATGCACATGTTACGTTCAATATGTTTTCGTTAACATTTACGAATAATTCAAATTTAAAGAAATTTCAAGGCCATCTTTTTCACCCCAGGCATGCATTTCATGACGCAGTATTGCTACTGAAAAAGATTTATATTAGTGGGCCTTGCCCTGTTTTTGTTTCCACGAAATATTTGCAAATGAAAGGTATTGGACATATTGCGGATAAACTATTATAAGCTGAAAAAGTCATGAAATCATTACGTCTCACGAAAAGTAAAGACAGATATGACAGAGAATACAACATGTATAAATACTACAGATAAAAACTAGTCACTTCTGACGCAGTTTTGCTACGTCCTGTTAGAACTGATAAACATATCTTACGTTTACATTGGTAATCATAACACCATTTTTTTTTACATGTAAAACATTTAATTTATTCACGTTAAACATTCTATGTTGTTCCGTAAGCCAGCTAGCTTTATGTTTACTTCCCCAATTTATTATGTGTAGTTTACTTCCCCAATTATGTGTAGTTGTTGTAGGTACGTAATCTGTGAAGTACATTTTTCTCATGTTTCATGGCCGACTGCAAATTCCTTGGCTACGACTGTGATTTTTAATTTAAGGATTAGGCTCTTTACTGAATACCAATTGGTAGGTGTGTTGTTTTAATTGCACGGTGTAATTTCAGTTGCAGGCGTGCTATTAACATAGAGATAATCAACAATTTTTCATGGAATTAATGAGCATATTGAGTTAACTAAACGAAAATAGTAATAAACGAAACTAGTCGATAAATAGGGGTATAATTGCATGAGTGGTATGTTCAAGAAACCGAGCGACGATAGGAGCGAATATTTTTCCGTTTCCATTTAAGAATAATTTTAATTTTGATAAATTCAAGCACATCTTTACCATTCGAGGAATCTATTTGATGGCATCATATTGGTACTGAACAAGACATATTTTAGTACGCCTTATAGTGTATATTTATGATCACCGTTGTCTTACAGAATAACGTTTGAAATAAGAAATAAAAAACGTTTGAAAACGTTATTTAACATATTCGGGATGAAATATTAGAAGAAACTGACAAAGCTTGAAAACATTATTTCGCACGAAAACTAACGACATGTATGAGAGAACAACGTGTGTTAATATTGTAAAGGAGAAAGACGATTTTGTTCTGACTCAGAAGTTTTTCTGGCGAATTGTTCTGAGCGGGTAAATGCAATTGACGTTATATTTTTATATTAATATTAAGATCAAATGTTTTACACGTAGCACATTCATGTTAAATATTTTATGTTGTTCCATTAATCAGCTAGGGTCAAACACACATGCTTATGGTCATACTTGTTTATGTTGGAGAAGACGTGGCATATAAAAGAGAATATCGATTTTTTAAATTATAAACAATTGAATTAATAACTGAATTGAATAAAGGAGTTTTGCCAAAATATCTGCTCTCCCTGGGCCGTCATATTCGAACAGGTGAAATAAATATATATGTGCAATATAAAGCGATTTCTTGGTTAGGATGCTTGATGAAAAGAATGGGCGGAAAAACAGTTTCTAATTTAGCTCATTGTACTATAAATATTAACATGATTGTTTAATGAGTAGTAATAATTATTAGTTTATAATTTTGTTTTATTCGTTCATTGATTATATGTTTTTGACGTGCGTAATCTATGATGTACATTTTTGTTCATGCTTTATGGCCGTCTGGAAATACCTTGGTTACGTCCGTGTAATAGAAACATACTTAAACGATTTTGATTTTTGTTTTTAGTTTGTGAGTTCTATTGGTAGTTGTGGAGTTATAATTGCATGCATGCAGTAAACATTGTGATAATGAACGATTCTCCATGGAATTAATGAGCATATTTAGTTAGCTAAACGAAAAGTATGTAATATAAAATATTTACACCCTTAATTTACACTGGAACATTGAACATTCTCGAACATTGATAAACTAGTTATGACCACTCGAAACTTAAGAGCAGGAAACGTAGTTTGCGGAAAAGAATTCTATAGTCATATAGAATTCTATAGCTTCTATAGTCATCATCTACCTACACTTTGTCTTCCCTATTCAAGATATGTTCATTCATTGCAATCACCCGAACACAGCGTGAGCTTGTAAGCAAACCTTCATTTTCTCAGTATTCTTCTTTATTCTCTCATTCATACGTAAACTACATTTTATTTTCTTCCCGTTTTTGACAAATAATTCTACAATGTATTTTCACCCAAATACTATAACATTGTACCTTCAACTACCTAGTATACTACAACACTACATGCTCTATAACCTTTGAGAAATGATATAAGGATGGTTTGCGCAAGTTGCAGCATTTACCATCAAAATGTCTCAATTTACTTCCCAGGGATTAAATTGGGACATTTTATAATTAATGGAACTTTTTATTATTTTTTAATAATTTGGAAATTTGTCATTATTTAAACAGTATACTAGTAACATCTTCAAGAGGTCCTCTAACAAATGTAACAGTTCACATGCAATCAGAATCCATAGTTTTCGCGTTTTGTAGCAAGGAACATTCAAATCTTCCTTTTATAAACAGATGTATATTTATATTGTTGACAAATACAGATGATACAACAGACAAGATGATATATATATATATATATATATATATATATATATATATATATACAACATGCAACATACAGATGTGTGTGTATATATATATATATATATATATATATATATATATATATATATATATATATATATATATTGTTGACAAATTCTTCGAGACGCAATGCCAGCACAAAAACAGTGAAAAAAGTTGTAAAAGTTGAAGATGGATCTGAAAATCGGAACAGAAAGTTATTAAAAGAATTGCCCCTTCGTTAGCACTTATTGGATAATTGATTTCTTTTATTTTCTTTTACGTTGTAGAGTAAAGAAGGCAGAAGAATTTATTTTCTCTGAATGAACAGACCGATATACCCAACATTTACTATGGCTTGCAAATGAGAATGCTGAACGAACACGAGAGATTAATGCAGAAATATACCCCGACGGGCAGTTACCTTGCTAACAAACACACTCATCACTTGAAAGAGGAATTGGCTCATTTAAGAGGAGTGTTTTGGATGTTGGGAGACCAAGAGAGATACGACAGCCACATCCCGACCACAGTAATTTACGGATCACTTCTTGAAATGCTACGCGACAACATGGACACGAGTGAGTTAGATTTTATCTGTGCTAATGCTATATGCATTCGCTAGGCGAATAATATCAATCTTTGGCAAATACACTTTTTTCCATCTGTATTCAGATTTCAACTTGTTTATGGGTTAGAGATAGTACATTATATACAGTTGATAAATAACTCTAATACTACTAATCTAATTAAATTATTAATGTTCTACGATTTGTAATATTAAGTTACTTTATTACCGCCTTAAATATTGACACCGCCTCAAACGAAGCGAAGGAAAATAAAACTTTAAATTGTATAATAATGTAATGCAGTGTTTACACTAGTATTTCAAAACTTTTTATACACTAGTGTCTGTGGTCAAACTCATCTAATATAATAAACATTTAAAATAGTAAAATGAACCCTTCAACGTTCTACTGCCGAGAAACAGCGTGTTATTATGTAAAAATATAAATCCTTAAGGTTTGGAGACGCATGTTTAATTTTCAAATAACAAAATATACTTCAAATCATCTGTTTTAGTTACGACAGTCGTTGAATGAATTACACTTTCTATAGTAGTGACTTCAATCATGTACGCCACCTAAAGTAACTAGAATTCTGTTCACTTCGCTTGCAAATGTAGCTTCTAGCTAAATTACACCACATACTCTAACAAGAGAAAACATCAATGGGGTTCACAGCAGAATGTTTCAACTCACGATATCGCTGGTTGTTTTAAATCTGCACGCAGTCGTCTGAAATATAGTCCCCCACAACCAAGGTCAGGCAGTCGAGTCTCCTGTCGACGCGTCGTTGCTGTAGCGAAGAATTTTATCTTGCGCTCCGTCGCCTTACGTAGCAGTGTGGTCATGTCGTATATTTCGTTTCCCAGAACGAAAATTAGTCCTCTTCCATCAGCGTCATTTAGGAAAGAAAAATAGAAACAACAGAAAAAACTGTGGGGAAAAACGTTACTTGTTAGTCGCGAATTCAACCCAAAGTTACAAGTGCTCTCTATGGTGCACTGTAATTCTTCATTTGAAATTACATGGTACACTTTCATGGAATTTAATAATTAATCTTGACCCATATGAGTATAAAAATCTTGTACTACACTTATATTAAATATTTACATGCAGTAAAATGTATCTTCATTACCTCTAATGAGCTTTTTATAAGATGTTATCCGTCGCTTTCCTCCGCAGTCGGCAATCTTCCAGTACAACCTTTCTCCTCGCAGGTCATAGGCAAAATGGACGAGAATTCGTTTCTTCGTCGTAATTTTTGAAAGCTGGTCGAAGAAATTTGTGATTGGTCGTTGCGTCGAAGCGAATAATTTATGAAACGGTGGCAAAATATCTGCGCCTTATAGTATTCAATACAAGTACTCGTTCATCATAAGTATAGCAATCCACAGTGAGAAGAAGTTAAAGTTTCAAATATTCGAGCTTTTAAACGTGAGATAGCAGTTACATTATACCTCACAACACGAACAAAAAATATGGATTATCAAATAAGTTTCAAATCATTTCTAAAAGGCTTATTTTGTAAACGTCTAACACAAGCTCGACTGTAAATAAAACCGCAGAAGAATCTTATCGCCGCCACCATGCCCCGTTCAACAATGAACTTCTCATCGCTCCGTTGATGCGCAAATTTCAATTAAGGTTTGCTGATTGTTTGAAAGAAAATAGATTGAGAATACAAATTGTAGAATAGAGTAAAAATAGAATTAAAATTCGCATTTTCAATTGTAAATTATAATTAAAATTAAATTAATTATTTTTTATATCCTTTGGAGACATTCCAGTTCTCAGAGGATTTTTCTCGTGGCCCGAAGTCGGTGGGAAACTTGTACACATTTCATTGATTTCAAGAAGAAATTTCGCTAAAACTACTAGTTTTTTGAAACAAATGTATATGACCTTTTTAATGATCTAACAACATTAATGAGCGTTCAATGAAAATGAGACTTGCTCCATTCTTTTAAACGCCCCTTCTTCTATATGTGAAAAAATTAAAGAAATTGGAGTAGTTTTTGAGAAAATAATATTTTTTTAGAAAACTACTGCTGGTTTCTTCAAAAAACTGTACATTACCCTTTTTAAAGAACTGATCTTTTACAACATACTTCGGGGCAAAATCTCTATATTCAATTTCGTAGTTTTGAAATGTTCACTTTTTGCAATTTTTTTGAAAAACCGATCATTACTGTAAATTGGGACTAGCATCATTCCTTTTATCGTCCCTCATCACATATGTAGAGAAAGTTTACAGAAAAAAATTGGAGCGGTATTTGAGAAAAAAATTAATTTAAAAAATGCCTATTTTCACGCAAAATTACACGATAACTACTCATATTTTAGAAAAATTGTACATGATATTATTTCAGTATCTGACTTTAACGAACAGACTTAATTAAGGGAGAAAATCTATATCTTGAATATTATAGCTGTAGGAAGACGCCAAAAAAATTTGAATTTTTGTAATTTTCGAGAAATCAGGGATTTCAACGAAAATGAAACCCACACCTTCCTCTTAATCTTATACTACCATATCCGAGGACAAAGTTTAATCAAAAATGTTGTGACTTTTTTTGAAAAGTTTGAAAATATCTGAGGAGCTTCATGTAAAGTACTCTAAAATTACAATATCGGTTTCAAATTCCAAGAGCCGCGACATCAGCCAGTTCCATGGCGAAATGTCAATTTTGAAGAAAATCAGCTGAACGTTTTATGCGCTAGCGTTGTGCACAGACAGACGGACAGCAGGCGTTTTGCCTTCAATCGATTTTTCGTATCAAGGACACACAAAACATGGATTCTGGATACAGAATTTTAGAAGATTTTTTCGATATTTACCAACTGTTTTTCAGATGCTGAACATAGAAACCACATTTTCGTTACCATGGCCTGAGAATAAAAGTTCATGGCCTGAGAATTAAATTCGCCGTTTTCCGGCACATGATCACAATACTTTCTCTTCTTACTTCGTAATGGCAAGAAAGTAAAAAAATATGCAATTACTTTTTGCACCTTTTAAAAAACACATTGATTTGTAAACGTTTCACATTCGTATCCATTTATATTAATATAAGTGATGGAAATAAAAATAATATGTCTTTGACCCCAGTGAATAAGCTGATAAGTCAAAAGCACCTAATTTTACAAATGAGCAAAAAAACACTTTAAACTAATGCTGTAAATCAGAGATTATTGATATTCAAACAAAATCTACATACATAAAGTTTCGTTTTAATATTACCTTCGTTTAAATATCATTAATCCCTGATTTACTTCAGTTGACAGTTGGTTTTTGCTCTGCTGCAAAATAAAGTTTTTTTGACTTATCAGTTTATTCACCGGGGTCAAAAATATAATATTATAACTATGTATATATATATATATATATATATACACAGACATTGAGACGAGCTCAGCTCCACGCCTCGCGCCATAATAAAATACGACAGGGGAAATGGAAAACGTCATCCGAAGATCTTGGTGTGCGAGCGCGAGCATTCGAACCTGGCGCGCCCGTGACGTCATTGCTCGAAGTGAGGAGCGGGCAACCAAGCGAACACCGAGCGGGCCAAAGGGAAAATTATAAATAGCTGATCAGGAACACGAGTTCGACATTGGTCAAGACCTCATAAACGAGGGAATGGCGAGCGAAGCTCCGTTTCCACTGAAGAAAGCTTCTTCTTGCATTAGCAGCGGACGTCATCAGTTCTCTTTTAAGTAGTATTCGTTGACGTAGAAGTTATTACAAGTCGTCTTAAGCAAAAGCTCTATTTAACCGTTACGCTACGTAATGCCTGAGTGTGCGTTTCTCGCTGCATGTTATTGTGTGAAGTCATCTGTACAGCATTCGTACGAAGCATCGGGGAATAATTTGCATAATTTACGCTCCACTCTCTACGGAATCGGAGGAGAACTTGGCCACGAGCGGAGGGAGCAGTGTTTGAAGGGGCGGTGAGTTCCTGCAAAAAGTATTACGTGCGCCCCAGCTGCCATTTTTTACGTTTCGTGAGGGAGCGACACACACACCGTCTCTCAGAACGAGTATATTCGTGGAGCCGGGTACCACGACCTGAATCTCGAACGAGCAACTTCTGGTTAACGGCCCCGACTAAATGAAAAGCTGCACCAAAAACAACTGCGTGCTATAAGGACCTAAGATCAATACACTATTCTATACAAAATATGCGTCAGTTTTAATATTTACAAATTATGCAAAGAACTAATAATTTACTTTACAAATTATGCAATGAAATAATAAGAAAGTACTTAATATGCTGGATACGAGTAGAAGTCAAACTATGCAGTATTAATTTAAAAAACGTCCAAACAAGCATTATGCATGAATTTTTCCAAAAATTACTAAAACTTGCAAACATGCACGAAAAAATGCATTTTAAAAGAGTTTTTCATAAAACATATATGTACAAAGTTTGAAATCTCTACGAAGCTCAAATAAAAACATGCATTTACACGGCAATCCTGTCTATAATCATAACTTATTTCTTCGTCATTTAAGACTCTGCTTTATGCAAATCCTATATTGGATACTGACATTCGGAAAGAGCGTAACCACACTGAATTTGACCAAATACGAAACACCCCATTGATAATTATTAACTGAATTCCCAATACCATGAAGGGCAAGCTAAGAACATGTATCAAGGGAGGCGAAAATCATTTTGAGCAATATTTGTAATAAGTATAATTTTTTTGTAACTGTTTAATAAATTATTTTCGGACCCATGTTCATATGAAGTTTTTTTACTGTTCTGATATTGGGACTGCCTCCGTGAAGTATTTCACAGCAATAAAGATACACTCTGCATATGATGAATAGAGCTCGGTAGAAACACAGAACTCTATTTTAATTAGTGTCACAGCTAATGTACAAATCTGGATTTAGTTCGGGATTTAGCCAGTTTAATGTTCACATTATCCAAAATGGATGGATAAAACCGGAAGAAGGAAAACTTCGAAACATACTTCGGATTTTAGCCTACGAGCCTTACTTTAGCAGGCGCTCTGTGTCAACTATCAACATTAGGCGAATGTTATCTGAAAATATCCAATAATTTTCATTCATACAGTTATCCAAACCAACTGGACATTGTGCAAATTAACCGGCTAATTCGCGAATTATCCATTCGGACTTATATTTTATATATATATATATATATATATATATATATATATATATATATATATATATATATATATATATTGAAACGCGCCGCGTTTCCAGACGAAACGCACTACGATTCGGATGGCGCGTTAGTTAGCGGCTCCCGCCTAGCGCGAGAGAGGTTCCCGCGACGCGCGAGAGTTAACGGACGGGGAGGCGCGAGCAGAGTAGTGAGAGCCAGGCAGTGTAGGGGAGTGCATGTATCGCGCGAGACGTGGCCGAATACTTAATGCCGGATGCTTAAGATGTGATATCAGAGACTCGTAAGTGAACAATGCAATAGTAAAGATATTAGTGAAGTGTAGGCGACGCATTCGTGAGAGGTTCGACGAGAATAGTTGGGGCAAGGACTGGATATATAACGTGATCAGTGCGTAGAAGCCCACGACTGTGAATGGCGACGTGAGAGCCGGTAGGAGAATCGTGTGGCGTAATAGTAACACGAAGTGAGAAGCAACATCGTAATTTTGGGCATGGTGGGTGAAATCCATATCTGAGGTGACTAGACGAGGCAGTGGGTGTAATCCGGGGACGAGCAACACCGAACCGAGGGCGGTTGGACACGCGGGGGGATGGAGGCAGCGACGCACCGGTCGCTCCACGGACACGCCGAAGCGTCAGCCGACCAACGCCGAGGGGTGCCGAACATCTGGTGGGCATGAACCGGACATGAAGAACAACGCCGCCAGATGACCAGCAGATTGCATTTGGTATCATATTCGAATATTTTAGCTACAATGTAAATAAATAAGGCAGTGATTCGAGGCATAAGGACCTAAGCTAAAAGAGTTACAAGGTTATTGTGTAATCATTGAAATAAAGTTGTGTATAATAATTATATTGGGAAGTCGTTGTATCATTGTTTACCCCACCGCGGAGCCCATTCGCAAAAAAAGAAAACCTGACCCCTTTAATAAATTTACTGATGCACAGGATCGGAACCCCGGTCCGTCACTAAATATATATATATATATATATATATATATATATATATATATATATATATATATATTCTAACACACCCACCTACCACCTTTCACACGTGGGGAGAGCGTGATAGTATGAATGCTCGTGAAGCTAGCTTAAAATTCTCAGGAAGCAGGATCTTTTGGGTATGAGAAAGTTCTGAACCCTTGACACAATGAATCAGATAAAATACGAATAAACTGAGCATATATTCAATGAAAAAATTACATTGGCACAATTATATAGTAGGATTATGCACTTTAAAAAGTTGGTCAATGAAAAAAAAAGAAAACAACGCAAAACAAAAAATTCGCGTTACCTCGACTCCCTGAACACACTTTAATCAACTACAATTCACAATTTGCTCATTCCTCTTTCTGAATTTGTATCTACCATATTATTTTACTCTTTCTACTCTCTAGTTTTTCCGTGCACAGCTTTTAAAATGAGTTTTACACTTGTTCTAAGGTATCCCGTTCAGAGGTGCTAGCCTTGGGCTTTGCACTCACTATAACACTGTGAACTTTAAAGAGAAAAAACAATAAAACGTAACATACATGTTACTTAAATATGACCCCTTTACATATCACAGAAAGCAATTACTTTTAACACAATACAATAAACTATGACTTTTCCACATAACATCAACTGTACAACATGTGAAAATCATGAATTATTTAAGTAAAATTGAACAAGGTACGACCTCTTTGAATGAATACAATAACACGCGTAGTAAATAAACTTGAAACTGCCACTCACGTGGTTCGGAATACTTCTCCCACCTATTCTGGACTTTTCACCCACTTTTAACACGAATTGTCGTGTATTTACTGCTATTCTCTTTCCCCAACTGATCGCCGCATAAAAGTTGCCAGTTCTTTTACCTCAACAGCTCCGCATCGCTCGCCTGTAGGTAACCTTGGGTATTTTCTGCCGCTCGCAGCCTCGCGTTGCCACTCGTCTTCGCTCGCTACCCCACGATGTTACCAGTTTCTTTCGCTCGAGCTCTGGACTCTGCCACGCCTCCAATTTCCACACCCTTCTCCCGTTCTCCGGACTCGTACGATTCTCGTTTCAGTCAAAATCTTTCTCACCTACGTTTCGCTCTTCCTGGGGTCGTCCTTCTTCTTCTGCCGCGCCTCGTACAAGTTTGTTCGCGCTTCCAGCCTGAAATAATTGTTGCTGAAATTATGCTTTAAATGCCCGGCCTACCTACCACACTTTGTGCGTGTGTGGTCTCAGCGTGCGATATGAGATGCTGGATTTAGTTAATGTCCTTCTGCGCGAATTGTACAAATTTGAAATTACTTCGAAGTCAAACAGTCACTTCACTTGCTCTCTGAAATATTGTGAATGTTAATGCGAAGAATGTTCATGCGCTCCACTTCTTAATTACATCACTTTCGAAGATACGCTTCTCAAGCTAACTTTTAACTACCAAGTTAAAATAAACTCCTATGCTATGAAGTTACAATCGCCTTCAGAACTCAGTCTAGTCGCCGTCGCTGCTGCAATCATAGAGGGCTCCTCCGAGGCGCGCCGCGATACTTATGGTACTCGCGCCTGGGGAAATTTTGGAGAGGTGAATATTCTCCTCTTTTCGTGACCTCTTGGAAAAACATTATTCGCTACTTCGGGTGTCAGAGTTCGAAAAGCTGTGGGTAGATGGCGTGTTTACAAGCCATCGCTCCGCCGCGTACCCTACTCCTCTCTGTTCGTGGGCTTCTTTTCGTAGCTGATGGTGGCGTTATGGGGTTGTCTAATCCCATGACGTCACTATATACTAATTCTCTGCATATGAAATAATTGTAATATAAACATTTTATTATATTCTAGGGAAGGTACAAGTACATAGAAATAATTTCAATGGAGAGTTGTGAGGATTCGGATGGTAATGATGAATGGCCTGGCAGTTTCACATTTACCAAAAAGAATAACGGCGAATATATTGCCTATTTTAATGGCACCTTAACTAGAAGTATTACAGACGATATGGAGGTAAGTTTTGCATTAAAAAAATTATATTCCAGAAATTATTATCGAGAAAAGTAATACTGCCGAGTCACGCACGACCTACTTTACTATAACTCACTGACACGTGGTAAAATATCTTATGTTTGAAAAATGTAAAGTCAAATAATAGTATTTCGTTAATGATGGTTAATTTATTTGTTATTGTTCTTAATGTTAATTATTCAAATTACTACAAAAATAATTAATAGAGGGCTTGAAGCAGTAACAAATAAGCCACTAGCTATTCGTAAATGTTAATATCTCGATTTTAGTGGAAGTGTGGCTCATTTTGTAAGTGACGTTCGTAAATCTTAACAAGACATATTGCAATAACAAGATATTGAGGTAGACAAATTTTCGAATAGCGGGAGGCTTGCTGTGGTTGATGAGACTTATCTTGTTATTGCCTGAAGCTCTTCAAATTATTTTGACAATTTTTTATCACACAGGTCAAATTCATTGCTGAAAAATGGTTTCCTGGATCAGGATGGACAACATATTATCCATATGAAAATTCAAATATTTGTCAAGGCGCATTCGACCTGTTCCCAGAATTCATGTTCGACCTCTTAGAATGTGTGGGGCATTCATACGACAAAGAAAACCCCCAAAACAATTGTCCCTTGCCACCAGTAAGTACGAGTATTATCCATATATTTAAAACAGCTCAAATTTCTTTCTAAACGAAAATCGTTACTTTCTACTCAACCAAATGTTGTGTTTTTTTTTTCTTTAATTTAAATTTATTGGCCCTAGATTTGTTTTCAGTTGCTCTTATAAACTGATTTTGTGGTTACAAACACCAAAATGTTAATAATATACTAAAATTAATACAATTATAACTTATCTGCCGTGATGTTTTATTACGTACTTTTTTCTTTTAATTTTATTTATTCTTCTTCAGCATTTTTGCCTTTCAAGGGTGTTTATATAGGACATCTATGACTTTGTACCTTGTACTTTGATGAACCATACTCAGATATAATTGGCAATACTCTTTCGGTATAGGTATATTAGACTGATAAGAAAAATGAGCTTGGAAAGCAATATTTGGAACAATTGTGTGTGTGTGTGTGTGTGTGTGTGAGAGAGAGAGAGAGTGTGGGGGGGAAGAGAGAAAGATAGAGAGAAAATCGAAGAGAAAAAGTGTAGGGATAAAGAGGGAGACAAAGAGAGAGAGGAAGAAAGTAAGAGAGAAAAGAAAGAGAAAAGGGAGGGAAGAGAGAGAGAGAGAGAGAGAGAGAGAGAGAAAGAGGGAGATAGAAGAAAGAGAAAAAAGAGAGGAAAAGAGAGAGACTGAGATAGACAAAAAGAGAGAAAGAGAGAAAAAAGAGATAGCGAGAGAAAGAGAAGAATTGACTCTCATCTGAATCATTCTGGAACTGCTGATGTGTATGACATCTGAATGGCCGTTCCTTTAATTCTTTTCTGATTCTTTTTCGTCTGATTCTTTTTTCATGATTGCAGTTGCTAAGTTTGTAATTATTTTCGAATTATCCTTATTGGTTATGATTATTTTAAGAAAATTTTCCATTTTTCACATTTACTTTCTGGAATGTATTATGTCTTCCTCCCATCGAATACATATGAAAATTAGGGTATGGTGTGTCCTGTTCGTCGCAGTACATACAGTTTTCGTTATTTCGTTTCCCCATTCTTTCTACATAGCTTCGAAATTGGCCGTGTTCAGTTAAAATGTGTCTCAGTAGTCAGTTCGCCTGTGATCGCATTTTGCCCATGCGTCTATTTGCGGTATTAGTCTGTTTGTCCACTGAGCGACGTGTCGTGTTTCTTCCCAACGTTGCCGCTTTGCATCGTCTCCTCTCTGATGTTTCGTTTTTCTTCCAATTCTTTCTCATGAATGACCCTTCTTTCCTTCACAAACAGATCATCAGGTATTCCCGTTGCTACTACCTGTAAGGCTGCCGTGGAAATCGTTCTGTATCCAAGGATGACTCGTAACAGAATTTTTCTTTGCACTTTTTCTAAAAGCTTTGAATTCTTTTTCGTGGTAGGGCCGGGTACAATACTGGTGACGCGTAAAATACCGTCGCCATGACGGTGCTTGCAAGGATAGTTCGCTTATGTGTTTTGGTCCTCCCAATGTTTGGCAACAGTGTTGCCAGCATTGACGCCTTGATCTCTGCCTTTTTTGCCACCTCTCTCACATGAGACATCCATCGAGACTCCCAAATATTCCAGAGCATTCATTGTGATAATACGTGTTCCTTTTAACAGAGAGCGTATGCTTTGGCGTTTTCTTGGACCTTTTAGCACTATAGATTCAGTTTTCTCTGGGGCCCATTCAAGTTTATTGCGCACCATCCACGTATCTACACGCCGCAGTGATTCATTGCTTCAGAATATTAGCTCATCAGCATCTTCCGCTACTACGATTAATGTTAAGTCGTCCGCATATCCTATTAGAGTCGCCTCGCTTGTCAACTGCATCCAGAGTACGCCATCATATAGAATATTCCACATGGTCGGTCTCAGTATCGATCCCTGTGAGACACCTACATCCATTTCTATATCTTTTCCGTCAAGCCATATTTTTCTCATTTTAAAGTAGTGTGTAATACTAGTCACATTCACTAGGTATTGTGAGATGTTTCGTGGATGCAGCTCCGCTATAATGAGACTCCATGCTACACACATTTTTACATCAAGTTTGATTAAGGTAACCAATCTGTCGACCGTTTCATCTCTGATTTGGACTACCTTTTCGATTGCCTGCATTGTCGATCTTCCTTTCATGAAGCCGAATTGATAGCAGGGCAGCCCTTCTTCTTCCTCAATTTTAGTTTGAAGTCGTGCTTTGATAAGGCCCTCGTATAGTTTACTTAGAGTGTTTAGCAGGCAATGCGGTCTGAACGCTTCTGGGTCTTGTGGTATCCTACTTCATTTTAGGAACAGTACAATCTTTGCTACTTTCCATTCTAGTGAGAAGTCTTACATTCTTAACATTTTGTTCGTTGTTCTTAACAGATATTCCGGAACTATCTCCGCGACAATCTTGATTGCTTCCGGCGGAATGCCATCTACTCCAGCAACTTTTCACGGCTTCATGATTTGGGTTATTGAGGATAGGGATTTTTTCTTTAAATAAAGTTTGTTCTCAATTATTAGTTCTTTAATTAATGCCACGTACAGTTTTTGAAAATGTTTGTTGTTTTTCCAAAATTTTGAGTGATATGAGCATTATTAAAAACAATCTGATCCTCAGAAACGGCTCCAAATTGTTTCTTCAAAATTTCTGTAGTAAATGAACTGACTAATATTACATAAAAGCCATTTTGATTAATTCTTTTGATATTTCAAAACAAATGTAAAAGTTTGTTTTTGAAACTTTGTGAAATTTCGTGTTAAGGGTGTGTTTATCAATTATTCTATTTGCGATTTCGTGTGCATGAAATAATTTCTGATGGTTCTCAAAATCCAAACGTTTTCGGTGAAAATGAGTTCAAAATTCGGTATTTTCAGAAAAACACAACGATTTCTCAAAAAAGGGTCAAATTTTTTAAAGATTTTTCCCTTCTGCAATATTCTTAAAAGTAATTAGGTTGACAACGTTTTGTGAAAGTAATTTTCGCGAGTTTCAGTGAAGTACTGACAAAAAAACGTAGCAAAGTTCCTAAAATTCCAACTTCTTTTAACTTTCTCGTATACGTACGTATGGAGTAATACACGTTGTATTGTGACGGTCTATTCAGAAGCGCCCAATATTAGACATTAATTATAAAAAGAACGCTTAATTTTCTTCTGTAAACATGGACGAACAATTGAAAGTGCATTAGTGGAATTTTATTTTCGTTATTTTAATTGCATTCTGAAGAGCGAAGCTCAAAATGGACTAATAATAGGACACATTCTAATAAAGATAACATGTCGTAAAATCATACCGTTCAAAATTAAGCAAAGTTCGTAATGGAAAAAAAGCATTTCCGTATTAAAAGAAGACAGTCAGATGTTCTCGGAAAGTGACGAACAAAACCGGCTGATATTTATTGAAATAAAGTAAAATTGTGTTTAAAGGGCAATTACGAACGGTGCAAATTAGTGTTAGTTGTTTTCGAGTAATTTAGAGTTGAAATGTGCAATATATCAAATAACATATTGAATATTTGGCCCTGGTTTGTTAATGACTCAGAGTTAGCTCATTCGATTCTCAATAGGTAGTAGAGTTTATCGGTAATGGAAAAATCGTTACCTATACTAATTATACGACAAAGTATGAGCTATTGTAACATCATTTATATTGTATGGTCATATATGTATAACTCTGTTAACAGAATTTTTTATGTTTGCAGGGAGATTACGCTTGCAATGAAATGAGAGCAAAATACAAATTTGCTAAATTTCCAGAATTGCCTTTTGGGGAAACTCGAGGTACCGTCCAAATCTTCGATGGTGGTGAAAGACAATTATGCTTGGTGTACGTTGCTAATGTAATCCCAGAGAGTCCCGCATCACCATTTGGCTAATTCTTCGCACCACTTACAAAATGTACTTTGGTACATTTACATTGGTTACAAAAAATACATTGGTACCTCTTAAAAATATTTATAAATCACATATCCCATAAGAATATTTTATTGGTAAACACGAATGTTTTGATTATTGAAGGAAATAAAGCATTAATAAATTGATTTTTCAACAAATATGTTGTAGAATTTTATTAGTTACTTTGATACATCATCTCTAGTTGAATTATTCTGTTTTAATCATGTCTGCTCGAGTCGTAAGTAACCAATGATAAGCAAGAATAAATGAATTCAAATTAATACAATCCTATTAAAAATATATGCCTATCGGGATACGATTATCAAGTTTGCACTCCGTTGTGATCACTTTGGTTACCTTTTTTGTTCTTATCGATAAAAATTGTTTTATGTCCAAAATAGCATCAATATAATATTAAAATAAGCCCTTTTGGGAATGTTTCTCAGAATTGCAATCTGTTACACTATGGAACACGATTTTTACCTCCAGGAAGGTAGAGAGTGCAACATATTGAATTTTATACGTAGATTACAAATATCACAATAAAAACACCTTATCACGTCACAGTTTTTAAATATACTTATCTTTATACCGTAACATATCGTATTTTGCTATTAATGCTAATACAATTAAATTGCACCTGTAAGATATGTAGAATCAGTACGCATAACATCTATTTAAAAATAAAATATTTGAGAAAGCAAGAAAATTAGAATCTCGTGTTTTTTAACTTCTGTATTTGACGATTGCAGTCTATTCTCGCGTCTGGTAGTTGCGCTCATTTACAATTAGATTTTAGTGGTGTCAGTAGGTCTTAGTGGATGATTTGTAAACAAGTCGCATATACCCTAATATTCCCTAACGCGCATGAGTTACCAAAATAAATTATTTTTGCGCCTTACGTCATCGCATGTATCAGGGTTTCCAGAATTTTCTTCCCAGTGGAGGACAGTTTACCAAAAAAAAGAGGACATTTCAATGAAAAGGGAGGACATTTTACATTTCTATAGTCAATGATGTAGACAACAATTCCAAACCATTAATAGTCTTTGAAAATCATATTATACTTCGCGTCATTAAAAATGAAATCTTCCCGCTGGATAAGTTCGCCCCTGCACTCACCATCGTTATCCACCAAACAATAAGCATATCACAATAAACCTAATGATCCATTATGTAGGCCATTTATTTGAGTAAAAATGTTGATATTCAAAACATGAAGTCCCTTTAATTAATTAAATAACTTTAAAAATATGCAAGTATTTTTTCAATTCAACAGAACAAAAAGGAGGACATTTCGTATAAATTGAAAAAGGGAGGGAGGACAATATCCTCCAAAAGGAGGACAGGTGGCAACCATGCAAGTATCCAACTGCTGGGGTGGCAGATTCTGAGTCAGTCGTGTCATGCAGAACTACCGACAGTGCGCATGAAGTTCGTGTCTGGATTGCGTGTCTCTCAAATACATTAATACATTACAGTTCTTTGGTTTTTATAAAGTGAAATTTGTCACACGATCTATAGAATTGAATCGGTTCGATAAAATGCAAATCGACAGTGTGCGAATCAGCCCGATAACTTCTGTTACTCTTGTGGAAGATTTACACCCAAACTTCAAAGTGAGTGTGTGTGTGTGTGTGTGTGTATATTTCTATATATATATATATATATATTGTAACTGTTCCGGGTGTGGATCGGGTTTTGCATGTTAAAAATAAAAACACAAAAATAAACTTACAACACATTTAATTAGCTTAAGGTGATGATGCTGATGAGCATGTAAAATGACTTTTACATAGGTTTTTACTAATTATGGTGACTTTACTGCGGCTTTTTATTTAAATTAGAATTTATCACAAGCAAACAAATTCATGAGCCGCTGCAATAACATGCCGTACTATCGGCATTAACGTTCCCAGCCTCATTTTCTAGAGTATTTCCGAACCTCGACGGGAAAAATAAGCTGAGCGTCACCCGATTACAGGTCATTCATAATTTATCATATGAGGCTGACGTGATGACTTCGTCTTCACGGCTTGACGGCGGTGGCCTGCAACACAGCGGCGGTGATGGGGCAGACCCAGTTTCATTCCTTCAACCATTCCTTCAAAATGTAGTTAAGGCTATTATTGTTAGCATATTATTATTATTATTATTATTATTATTATTATTATTATTATTATTATTATTATGTATTTAAATAATTTAAAGTTACATTGTTAAATAATTTTAAGTTAATATTAGTAATATGTAAATTGTAGAGTTCTGCCACCAGGTTGTACATACCTACCTGCAGAATAATAAATATCTATCTATCTATCTATCTATCTATCTATGCATTCGGAACATTGAATATTGCAGCAATATACTGCCCTCCGAAGCATAAAATCCAGAGTTCACAATTCGCAAGCTTCTTCAGAACACTTGGACCAAGATTTATTTCTGGCGGTGACTACAATTCTAAACATCCATTATGGGGCTCCAGACTAACCTCCCCGAAAGGTAAATCTCTATATGAAACTATAATAAACGAAAAATTATCCTCGTTCTCTTCTGGCCAACCCACCTACTGGCCGACAGACACTAACAAAATTCCTGATGTATTAGATTTCTTTATTGTAAAAGGAGTTAACCAAAGTTACATTCACACCTACTGGTCACAAGATCTATCGTCTGATCATTCACCGATTCTACTAGTCATTAGCTCAATCATTATTGAAGACAATAAGCAAACCTCAATCCACAACAATAGAACAGATTGGAAATATTTCTCAGAATGGCTAACTAATAACAGCACAGCTAATCTACCATTGAAAACTGCTTTCGACATAAATGAAGCTATAGAATATGTAACCAGACAACTCCATCAAGCTGCGTGGCACTCTACACCAGAAATAAAGCAAAACAAAAAGCTATATATCCCACAAGTAATAAGAGAAAAGGTGAAATCAAAACGTAAATTAAAGAAACAATGGCAAATCACTAAAGACCCAGCAGTCAAAAGAAGACTAAATTCAGCTTCGCAAAACCTCAAAAGATTACTTCAAGAATATCGAAACCACGCCCTACAAGATAAACTCACAAAATTGATTCCGAATTCGAACTCAGAGTATTCTCTTTGGAAATCTACTAAATACTTGAAGAGACCGATGCAACCTATTCCTCCCATCAGAAAAATCGACAGCACATGGGCTAAAACCGACGAAGAAAAAACTGAATGCTTCGCGTCCCATTTCTCTAACATCTTTCAACCATTTCCTTCACAAATATCTGCTACAGAAGAGGAAGAAATTTACAACTTCTTAGATTCACCACTGCAACTAGCTCCCCAAATCAAATCCGTAAGTGCTCGAGAAGTTGAAACAACAATCAAGAATTTACCAACTAAAAAAGCTCCCGGATACGATATGATTTCAGCAACAATTCTACACCATCTACCAAGAAAACTAATAGCCTTACTTACTTCCATCTTCAATGCCATCCTAAGACTAGGACACTTCCCTGATCAATGGAAAATCGCTCAAGTAATAGTCATCCCTAAGCCCGGCAAACCAACACATGAAGTTGTATCATACAGACCTATTAGTCTACTGCCAATATTATCAAAAGTTTTTGAAAAACTGCTTCTGTCACGTTTAAATCCACTTCTACAAGAAAATGAAATAATACCTCATCATCAGTTTGGGTTTAGACAACAACATTCGACTGTAGAACAAATTCATCGAGTAGTAAACGAAATTAGTGAATCGCTAGAAAATAAAGAATATTGTTCTGCTGTATTTCTAGACGTAAGCCAGGCTTTCGATAAGGTTTGGCACCCAGGTCTATTGTATAAAATTAAGAAAAATCTACCGTATCCTTACTATCACTTGTTAAAATCGTATCTTACAGAGAGATATTTTCAAATAAAATTTAACGGTGAAACTTCAAAACTTATCCCTATAAAGCCAGGAGTGCCTCAAGGAAGTGTGCTTGCACCTTTCCTTTATTCATTATATACTGCCGACATCCCATCATCTGTAAACGCATTGACAGCAACCTACGCGGACGACACAGCCATCTTAGCTCGACATGAAGATCCAGCAGAAGCATCTCGTCTCGTAGAAGAACATCTGCAATCCATCCACAAGTGGCAGAAACGCTGGCGCCTCAAGATCAATGACAAGAAGTCTGTCCAAGTCACCTTTAGTCTGAAGCACGAAACGTGTCCACCTATAAAAATCGGATCGCGATGTATTCCTCAAAATGACTCGGCAAAATATCTCGGACTTACTCTAGAGAGAAGATTGACATGGAAAATACATATAAAGAAGAAAAGAAAAGAATTAGACCTAAAACTTTGAAGGTTAAACTGGCTACTTGGAAGAAAATCATCGTTAAGCATCGCAAACAAATTAATTGTGTATAAAGCAATATTAAAACCAGTATGGACATATGGAATTCAACTTTGGGGAACAGCTCAAAATTCTAATGTTGAAATATTACAACGCTTCCAGTCTATAGCCTTAAGAAAATTTGTAAATGCCCCCTGGTACGTAAGGAATGCAACATTACACAAAGACTTACAGATTCCAACTATAAAAGAAGAAATCAAGAATACCAGTGCAAAATATCTACAAAGACTACATAATCATCCAAATATTCTAGCCATCAACTAGACAATAGTGACTACTACAGACGACTTCAACGCCATCATACTCTAGACCTTCCACATCGACTTTAAATTATTCATTTCAGAAATTATAATTAATAGTTAATTTGTATTAATAATGTATCATTGGTGGAGTACGGTCATGGGATTTTACTCCTCTCATGTATTTGTTTATGTAAATCTATGTAATTTTGCCAAATGTTTGTTCACAAACAAATTGCAAAATAAAATATAATTAAAAAAAATTTAGTCATCTCATAATTGACTTATAGCTCGTCTAACACTTCACCTAATTTCACTACACTACACTGCACTCTCCTCCCCTCCCATCCACTACACTTCACTTCACTAAGGGACATGACTATTTTAATAATAATAATAATAATAATGTAACCAATTATATTAACTAAAAATTACATCAAAGCCAATAACAGTGTTAATAATTATGATAATAATAATAATAATAATAATAATAATAATAATAATAATAATAATAATAATAATAATAATAATATAATAATACTGATAACGATAAAAATCATCAGTATTATTAATGATGATCTAGATGGAATTTACTATATTTTTAAATTTCGTTACATTAGAACGAAGAGTCTAGTGCTTTTGCAGGTAGTTTGTTCCAATCTACTATAGAACGATCCACAAAGGAGAACTTGCCTATATCAGTTCTTTGCTTTATACATCGTATTTTCCAAGGATGGTCTCCTCTGATTTTATAATCTGGATTCTGTAATCTTTTACCGATGTCTGCCCAGGCTGTGTCCCCTTTGTATGATTTGTACATTTAGAATAAATGCGCCCGTTCTCTTCTCTTAGAGAAGGGTTCCCATTCGTCTCGTCCATCAACGCGCCCATGATTTACAAACTTTCCGGCCCGTTTTTGAATTTTATCTAACGCCTCGATTTGCTTTTTTCTGTACGGGCCCCAGCAGGCAAATATGTAATTTATAACCAATAATAAATAGCAAATGGGAGATATATTGGTAATGGAATTGGTAATGTTGGGAACTGCGGAAATTTGCAGTTTTATCAAATTTTCCAAGTTTTCCAGCAAGAAGCTAATGACGTATTATTAGACCTGTGGTAACAGAAGGTATTGGTTTGAAAGACGTGATTTGGACCCACCAATATGGCGGACTGGCTTCACTTGCTGAACACGGAAGAGGTTGGTAAAGGCATCTCCATATTTTCATAGCTCTATTGTTAAACCCTTTCCGGTCCACCAACCGACAAGAATTCGACGCGTCTTCATCTTCTGATGGAGAACTGATCTTTGCAGACACATCCAGAAGATTCTAAGAAATTTGAGGTTTCACGTGATTCCAGATTTTAAGGAACTAAAACGCGTTTTGGGTGTCTACGGCACCTTGAGATGTAAACAATCGCTCATTCTATTACTCTCTATAAGACAAATTGATTCGCAAGATTCTTAGCCGGTATTTGCTACGATATTGTGAAGAAACTTAGGATATTCTTTAGAAAACATGTTTGGATGATTTCAATACACCCACTAGAACATAGGTGAAACGTTGTGAATTACTATACTCCCTTCGATCCTTTTCGTCGATACTTTTCTATCTAACTCTTTACATCCGAAAATGGACGAACTTGGTATCTGTTTATGATTAATTTTATCACCCCGTACTTGTAACAGTTTTTCGTGCATGTTTTCTGAGTGCGAAATGGCGAACAATGAGTTCTTATTGTGGAGAAACAAATTCAATAATTTTTTTACATGCCTTGCGCGAAACGCGGTTTCTCGTGCTTGTTTTTCGTGCGCGAAACAGCTAATTTTTTCACAGTGTGCGAAACATTGCGAAGCGTTTGCGAAACATCTGAAACGATTCACAATTGTCTTTCGTCTTGACGACGTATTTGTTTATTATTTACAAACAATAGTGTTTCGACACTGACTGGAATCCATTTACTTTTATACTAGTAAGGTAAAATATGACTTCAGAATGTGATTCGGAGATTGATTTTGAAGAAACAGTGCCGAGGGATTTTGCTGCAATGCAAAGTAATATTAAAATGAGTTTGCTGCTTGAGAAATCAAGACGACAATACACTTCAGCATACAATGAATTTAAAAAGTGGTGCAACGAAAGAAAAACCCCTTCTGCTCGACGAACAAATAATTTTTATTTATTTAGATGATGTCCAAGGATTTAGCTCCATCAACATTATGGGCTCGTTACTCTATGTTAAAAGCCACAATTAATATTGATAAGAACGTTGATATCGGTTATTATGAAACTGTGAAGCTTTTTTTGAAGAGAAATAGCCAGAACCGCTGACCTGGATGGCCGAGGTGGCTAAGAGCGAGTACCGACTCAGCGCTTCGGTCCGAAGGGTCGCGGGTTCGAATCCCGCCTTGGGCGTGGCTGTTTGTCCCTTGACTTTGTATGTGTTGTCGCGGAGGGCCTCGCGTTCTGCTGACCCCAGATCAGAGGAGCCCGCAAGTGTGTTGGTGTCTAGTGTATGGTCGAATATGCGTCCCATCGGGGCGTAAAGGGTAACCGGCTGTCGGCTGGATAAAAGCCCTAGATAAAAAAAAAATAGCCAGAACCACAAGCGGAAGAAATTATAGAAGCGCATTTTATTGTATATAATTAATGAAATGATTTTAAACCTATTTTTTGTTTGTAGGTTGTTGTAGTGATTGGTGTATGTGGTGCATGAGGAAGGGAAGACCTCACAATAATGTAATATATATGTAGGCTAATTTCAATAAATATTTTGAGTTATACATAACGTATTTGTAGTTATTTGATATTTAATTTGTATTCATTTTCTTGATGCATTGCGTTTCCTTCACGGCATGTTAAAAACACAAAACGGGCACGATGTCATTCCGCATTCGTCTCTTTATAGTCCGAGCCTGCACTCGGCCGACAAACTCGACTCATACGTGAATCATCTGTTTCGCGCCCTCGTTACGCAAGTTACTATTGTTTGCGTAAATTTAAATTTCACGTGTGATAAAAGAATCTTATTAAGTGCGAATGTTTGCATTACAGCTTTAAGAGCTTGTACGCGTTACAATTTTTGTCTCACGAAGAAAAATTGTAGGGAAACATTATTTTAGAAAACAGCGCGACCAATTGCACAAAATCTGCTACATTGAAAGTTGTGCAGCCCCGAATTCCCATTGCTTGACAACCCAACTACCCTCGACCGACATCGCGGGCGCGCTTCTTGGTCCCGGGGAACTGCTCTCGTCGCCACCAGGCGGCGCGCGCGGCGCCGGGGCCGCAGGTTTTGCTTCGAGCTGTGATCTACGGCGCGCAGCCTTATGGAAATAAACTCGCGGCGTGGCTCGCCTCCTTGCCGTGGCGGCACGGGGGCGGCGCGGGGGCGGCGCGGGAGCGGCGCGGGGGCGGCGCGGGGGCGGCGCGGGGGCGGCGCGGGGGCGGCGCGGGGGCGGTGCGCCGCGCGTCCGGTCATAAATAGCCGGCCGGCTCCGCGGAAATGCGCCCAATTTATAATGATTAAGTGGACATACTTTAAGTTGCTCTAAAAGACTAGAAAACAAAAGGGGTTGCGTTTTCCTCATTCAATTTGTTGGCGGGAGACAATTTGCAGAGGGTGGTAGAGAGCGCTCGCGCCAGCACCTACGCCTCCCCGCTCCCACCCCCACCCTCACTCCTGCCCTCCTCCGCGTTTCCGCTGCCGCCCTCGCCATCCCCGCTACACTCGCCACCTCCGCGCCCCTGCCACCTCCGCCTTCCCGCTGCCCAGCCGCCCCCGCCAACCCGCCGCCCCCGCCACCCCACCAACCCCACCAACCCCGCCACCCCCGCCACCCCCGCCACCCCCGCCGCCCTCGCCGCCCTCGCCGCCCCCGCCGTCCTCCCGTCCCCGCCACCCCCGCCGCCTCCGCCTCCCCCGCCGCCTTGTTCCCTCAGTTAAAATAAAACCGCCCAGAAATCTCTTGGAAATTACGCAAACATATTTTTAATGGTCGCGAGGCGCCGACTTTTTACTCAGCTCTTTTTGTCCATTTTTTATTATGATTATTCTTTTTAAAAATACCCCGCAGAGGCACCGCGAGGAGATAAGCTGTGCCGAGTGCGACGGCGACTCGGCCCAGTTAAGAGCAAATACTCCTTATAATTTAGAGGGCCGACGCGCGTCGCCCCGCGCGCCACTGGAGCACTCCCCGCGGGCGCGTGCGGAACTAGCGGCGGCAGTTTCTGTGCTGGCCTTGTCAGTCGTTAAAAGGACGATTTTTCTTGGGTTGTTGCTTTTCGCTCTTTCGGTGATGTTTATATAACAAGCAATGCGTGCATTCAAGTATTTTTACGAGTTGCACAGACGATTGGAAGAGTTTGATTAAAATGAATTGTTTTAAGTATGCCACCTTATCGTTAATTGAAAATATTTTTGCATGTCAATCTCGTGACTTTGGCCGTATGAGCTTGATATGTATTTCTTGATTAGAATTTGAAAATTACTCTGGATTATTTTTCACCTCATCTATGATTTCATTGTTCTGCTTTTCAAACTTTGATATTATTTCGTCTCAAAGCTATTTATCCGATGTTAGAAATGTTTAGGGCCCACTGTCTTTTAAATCAAGAACATCCGGTCCAGCCAAAAAGAAAAACATTATAATATAACTTCTAGTGATCTCGGACCGAAGAGTCGCGGGTTCGAGTCCCGCCTCGGACATGGTTGTATTTGTGTTCGTTCTTTCACCTCTTATCATCACAATTTCGTTTCAACTTCTTAGGTAGCATAACGTTAACTCCAACAGTGGTCGCTAATGACCTAGATGTTAATGCGACCCTAAATAACAAAAAATAAATAAAAAACTGAATCGAAAAAATTAAGGAAATACTTCTGAACCACAGTTTCAAAACAAACAAAAAATAACACATTTCATTTATTACATTTCTATTAAGCATACATTGTTTTTATTTGAGTAATTGTAGCTTAGATATTTAATACATTCATTTTGCAACACTTTGGCACGTCCCCTGTCACCTATCCCTTCCTCGAGGGGAAGTGCAAAACCATCAAGAGCATTGCTTTAGCCTGCGAATCAGCCTACTGCGAGGGAAGGACGCTGGAACTTGTGTCCTCCAAGACTGAAACGCTAGAGCGTGGAAATGTTCGCCTTGCAGTATTACTACATGCCAACGACAACACTGCGACCACTATTGACATTAACAGGGATAAGGAAGGGGAGAAAAAGAATTACACAGTGATAAATGGAGGTAACTAAGCTTTACTAATTCATTGAAACAATCACTATCTGCATATATTTACTCGCTGAACGAGTTCATATCATTGTTGGTAATGGATTTTGGGATGAACTAATTTTTAATGTTCCTTTTTTCAGTAACGTAATCAACGCAAACCAATCAGAACGGTGTTTTTGCCCGAGTATGTTTACACTGAAACTCGACAGTCACTGAATAGGGATTAGCGAGGTACATCGTCAGTTGTGGCAGATTGTTGGGCTGTGTCGATAATATGTGGGACCGATCTAGTGCGAAATGGAATATTGGTTACACGCAGTAAACATTGAATACATCTACATAAAGCTGACGCAGTGCATGTCACAATAACCTGCTTCATTTCGCATTTCCCCGCGGTGGGCGGAGTTTTGTGGGCGTGACACAACAGCCCGTATCCCCGAGTGTACAGAGAAGATACGTAGCATATGTCATTTACAGAACACTGTTTCCTTTAGTAATTATTGCCTTGTGTTAATTCTTTGAATGTGTAATGTGAATCAGTGTTTTCCAGTGTTATTCTGATTTTTCCTAACAATATTGACATGCATTAGTAATGTTTTCTTATTACTATTAATATTATTCTCATTATCATGTGTATTTTCCACAATTATTTATGAATAATTATCACCTATCCTTCACTACCTGCTTTCAGGTGGTCTCGAGGAATTCAAGACATCACCACAACAACGATTTCCTCAATATGAATTTTTGATACCGTTTATTGAAAATATGAGTAATATTCTATTACATTTTTTATTTGTGTTTGGTAATATTTTGGACATGCGTTACTCAGTCTGAAATTCAAGTTAAACAGACTTTAAATAGCCTCTGGGATTTATTAATGTATGGGAATTCTGAAAAAGAATTGAGAACATTTCATTCACAAAATAAACTAACTACATTTAGCAGAAGCAAAGGCAATGTTTTGGTAATCCATAAGCAGCTGTTTGAACAGACAAAATGATATAGTATGTCCAAACTGAGGAAATATGCATTATTGAATATTGCGTCGCAACACATAAGCATTTTGCTAATTTCATAACACAAGTCTTTGTGCTGATCACACCGTATAGTAATTGCGAGTGAATTAATCTGTTTCCTTACTTCACTGCTTATCTATATCAGTAAATGAGCGTAGGTCTCGATGATTTAGAGGTTACTGAGAGATTACGTAGTTACTTAAGCATTTAGAGGTTACTTGGAGACTTGAGATACTGACATATCCCGAGTCTACGCGTTCAAACATACGTTGAATTTTCGAAGAGTGGAATATTTTTGATGGACCATGTTACATTTGTGACAGGTAAAAGAACCTCGAAAAAAAAATAAGCCCAGCAAAATTAAATCCTTCAACAAAAACTCCGTTCCAATCAGATCTCCTACCCACTCAGCCAGGAAGCAACGAGGAGATGAGAGAGATGGATTTCCTTTTCCTGTTGGCGAATGTAGAATTCAAACATCGGTTAAAATTGAGATCCATCGGATGCTAAATTCGAATTTACCCATCAATTCTCCTTCCCGGAAATATCTTTTTCCAGCGCTGCTTATCAAGAAAACGCTTCTTCAACACAGCAAAAATTTAAAATATCCCAACAATTGTCCTTCCCGGAAATACGATACACATTTTGCTAACGCTGCTTATCAAGAAAACGCCTCTTCAATCGACTAAACGAAAGTCAAGCGCTAGAAACGTGAGGGCGCAGTAACCGGAGATGTCCACAGAACCACAGCTCTTGAAAGAATTGCGAGATGAACTGGCAAGAAGTTAACAGCGAGCCCCGATTGCTCTCGACCCTGCCCCGTACCCTCCCCCTCACTCTTTACCCTTCCTGCTCCCTTCCTCCACCCCCGCTCTCTGCTCTCAACTCTCCTCAACCCTTCCCCGAACTCGCTCTCTACGGAGGAGCATTTTCAGCAGTCGAGCGGCCAGGCGAGCGGTAATATCGTTAGTGGTTTTTCGCTTTAGGAATTTAATTTCCTACGGGAATTCGAGGGTATGCAAGCAAATTTTTTGGCATAATACTCTCAGAATGTTTATTTGCAGGACTGCGGTGTTGTTCACCTGTTTTGTGCCGCCAAAACTTTAATTCTTGTTCTCCTCTTTTGGCGTCCGCCCATCCACTTCTCGGAGCGTAACTGACGGGAGTCGAGAGACGGCGGTCGCCGTCGCTGGAAGCTCTTGGCAGTGACGAGATTTCGCGAGGTATCTGGACTCTTTTAACGTTCTTTTTATTGTTCTTAACTTGAGAAGATTAGAAGTTCGTGGAATTCGAAAACTCAATAATGTTTTCGGAGAACCGGAGTCAGTTATCGTCTTAATTAATAATAATAAACTCTTCTGAGGCCTGTAAGATATTTTCTTTTCATCTTTGGAAATCCTCTTACATTCAGATATTGCCTCATTTTCGGACGACACTGCAATGTTTACCACTCATAGTGATCTTCTTTTAGGTAGAGACAATCTCCAAGATGACATAAATCTCCTCATGTCTTGGTTCAATGATTGGCAAATAAAAATAAATCACCAAAAATCTCAAGCTAAAATGTTCTCCTTAAAACGGATTCTTCCCACATATCCCTTAATATTTAATAACCATGAAGTTAAATGGCTTCCGAATGACACTCCAGTTAAATATCTTGGACTTCACATAGATACCAAATTAACCTGGAAAAACCATTTAACGTCAATAGCTAATAACACACATAAAAATGTTAAAATTGTATCCATTCATAAATAGAAAATCAAAATTATCAATAGAATCAGAATCAATAATATTTAAATACATTATACGACCTTCACTGACCTACACCTGCCCAATTTGGAGAGATGCCGCTAAAAGCAACCTTCAAAAACTGGAAGTACTGCAAAATAAATTTTTAAGAAATGTTTTAAAAGCATTTTGGTATATCAGAAATGATCGAATTTTAAAAGAATTATCTGTAGTACCTCTGAAAACTTGGATGTTAAAACTTTCTTCTAATTTCTACTCTTCTCTTTCATCTTGCCCAGCCACTCCTTTGTACACTGTAGGTAAATCAGTCATTTTCCACGAATAAAAACAAGATATTCTAAAGACATACTACATCCTCCTTAATTAGCAGTAAAGCAGGTTCCAACATTTCTAAATTAAATAATTTTGTTTTTAATCCAAATATTGTATTGTATTTTTCTGAAGGACCCTTCCTGGGTATTCTTAGTTGTTATTGTCTTTTATTGTAAATATTACTGTCTTTCAAGCATTGTACAGGTATGATGAAATGTACTTAAGACAAAATTATATATACTATGTATGATAAAAACCCTTGAAAGACATAATAATGTCGAACAAAAGTAATAAAAACTATTGAAAAAAATCTTTGGAAATACAAGCAAGAGTCAGCTCATGAATAGCGTGAAAATAGAACATCATATTTAATATTAGAAACTTAAAGAATGTCATTACCGGTGAAAAGATAGATGCAGTGGAGAAGAGGTAATCAGCATCCTCTATGAGAATTAACGTAGAAATTCATTCTGAAAGTTTGTTTTTATGCGTGTGTAAAGTCGACTATTGAGGCTCGAACAGGGATTGAACTGCTTTGAAGAATAGGGACTGGTGCCTCAACAAACAGGAAGTTGAAGCTCCATCGAATGACGGAAATTTAATTTCCAAATTCATAACACGAATATATGATCAAACATGAGCAATTGATGTAAAATATTAAAACTAAGTTTCTTAAAAAACATTACTTTCATTACTATTAAAACATTACTTTCATAAAGTTGTGAGTAATGTCCACTTCAGGTATATTCACTTCTCGCGCACGTGGTTCTCACTTTGATTTCAAGTTGGCACTTCGAAAATACGGTAATTTTACTCCAGCACTTTGCAGCAGGCACTATTGTATGTTTACGATTTGCACAAATAAAATTATTTTATTTTAAAAACGTCACTACCCTTGCAATAATCAAATGATCTCATTTTCTCTACCATACGTCATACACAGTTTTTACCTGTTTTAATAAATATCTAAATATCTTCCACACACACTCGTATATTCACAACAAAGCTCTAAGACTGTCATTGCTGTAGTGATGGGATTTAGTAGTGCCTCAAAGGTTGGTGATGTATTCATCGTGAGAGAAAGGGACTTCCCTTCTGAACGGCAAACCTCAAAAAATGTACATTTTATGTTACGTATGTTTCAACAAACATAACATCGAATAAAAATAAATTCACAAAACATCATAAATGATGCATTCAAAACTGTGAATAATTGACTGAAGTTGTGGACTTTCAATAACACGTGAAATTCATTCAGTTAAGTTACAACGCGTCAGAGGAAGACAGAAAATTTGTATTCCTCTCGAACGTTCCGCAGCGCTCGTCGACAAGACCCCGCATCCACTCATTGCCTCACCGAAGGTCCCGTGTTGAAGCATGTTGAAGCATAGGACCAAAGAGTAAGTGCAGTAAACGCAGTAATAGAGACATGAGTGGGACATGGTGCAATACATGGGAGAGCACAAGACGCCAGAGAGAGCGCTAGTTGGGTGCTATTTGGTTACAAAAGGATTTCATAAATATTGATATTGCTGCAATATCTTGAATACTGCATGTCATTAAAAGCAAGATGTTTATTCCTAACATATTATAATATCTTTTTCGATTATCTGGGGATTGTGGAACAGTGCAATCTAAGCACGAGTCATCACTGACATTGAAACATTGCTGGGTTGAGAAACACTCAGATGTAAAGGTAATAGCTACCTAAAATAATAAGACTGTCATTACCATGTGGCTAAACTAGAACCATAATGCCTTCCTGACCAACTAAATGTATATTGACATACTACTAATGATATTGTTTCGATTCTAGGTGGTGAATTAAAACTCTGGTATTATTTTAACAAAAACGTTTATTTTGTTTCTTAACACAGTCACTGAAAACACTTGATTTATGTACAGATTCACTTGATTATTCTTTATACGGCACACTTGATTATTTATTTACACTACACTTCTCTTGAGTAATTATTTACACTACACTTCTCTTGAGTATTTATTTTCACTGTTCACTTCTCTTACACTGTCACACAGTCCTAAGCACTGACCACTGTTCGATGCACTGGTCACAGTCCACTGCACTGACCACAGTTCACGGCGCTGGCCACGGTTCACGTCACTGAGCACAATCACTGCACTGCTGTTCACCGCGATGCACACTCTTCACAGCTCAGCTTCCACTGCGGACTTAAGACTGACTCGCGGTCGCCGTCGAGAACTTTCCGGACCCCGCGATAGGCCCCGCGAACACTTTGGAACAATCTAGTGAGAGGGCCGTCGGCAGATGACGCAACCCGCGCACACAGGCAGCTTGTGGTAGCGCCGGCAGATGACGCAATCCGCGCATACAGGTAGTTCGTGGTGGTGCCGGCAGGTGACGCAATATTCGTTACAATATTGCAGGGGGCGCCAATAAAACTTTCATTTACTTTTGAAAATGCAAGAATGGACAATTTCGTCTTAAACCAAGATATATCTCGTTGAAAATTTTTTCAATTTCCTTAACATTTTGCAGTTTTAAGTCGTTTTAGAGAGTATTTGATTGTTATTTTTGCAAAGGCTATTTTCATAATCATCTGAAAAATGGTCATCATTCCCAGTTATTCTCATCGTCCCATTCGTTTATATGAAGAATATTTATAATAAGAGTATACTCTGTACATCACACATTAGTTCGCATTCATGAAAACAATATCTGACCTTACGTAATTACGATTTTCAAAATTGACATACTATTCATTTTAATTTATATAGAGAAAAATCTAGTAAACATACACTGTCCTGGGATACATCAATGGTATAGTCTCATTGACCCTCAGGATCCGCGCGCTCTACCCGTGTCCTGTGTCGCTGAAGCGGCGCGGGGTCCGCGGGACGGAGAAGTGGGCGTCCCGCTGACCCGCATGCGCTTTAATGCTAATGCGCGCTCTGTATGCATTCAAAAACGCGTCGCGAGAAGCGGTACCGCCCCCCTTCGTGACGCGCGCCGCCCGGTGCCGCCCTGGCATTGCCCGATTGCATATCGGCGCGCTGAGGTTGGAGGGTGCACGGCGGGGGTGGATGGGTTGGTGGGGGCGTGTTCGGGGTGAAATGAGGCGAGGCGGAGTGTGGTGGTTTGAGATATGGCGAGAACAGGTGATGTACGGGGTGGATCGAGGAAAGTGATTGGTGTGGAGCGTGTGGTGTGGAGTGATGTGGAGGGGTGAAGAGATCTAGGGGATGCAGCGTGATGTGTAGGATGGAGTGGTGTGTAGGATAGTGTGTGGTGTGAGCGGTGATGTAGACTGAGGTATGAACTGTGGTGTGGGTTGAGGTGCGGGTTGAGGTGCGGGTTGAGGTGCGGGTTGAGGTGTGGGTTGAGGTGTGGGTTGAGGTGTGGGTTGAGGTGTGGGTTGAGGTGTGGGTTGAGGTGTGGGTTGAGGTGTGGGTTGAGGTGTGGGTTGAGGTTTGGGTTGAGGTGACCATTGAGGTTGGGGCTGGGATGTGGATTGAGGTGTGGAATGTTCTGTGGGTTGTGGTGTGGGCTATGGTGTGGGCTATGGTGTGGGCTGTGGTGTGGGCTGTGGTGTGGGCTGTGGTGTGGGCTGTGGTGTCGGCTGTGGTGTGGGCTGTGGTGTGGGCTGTGGTGTGGGCTTCGGTATGGGGAAAGGCGTGAAGTGCGATGTGAGCGAGGTGTGTGCAGATACTGTAGGGTAGGATGGGTGCGAGGTAGGGAAAGTGTGAGACCGAGGGAGAAGAGAAGGTGGGAGAGGACGGAGAGGAAGCGGGTCGCAGTGGCTAGGGGTACATGGGATGAGGTGCGGTGATGGGAGAATGAGTGGTGTTTGTCCAGGGTTGAATGCTGGATTGTATAGGGCTGAGGGTTGGAGAGAGCGGGTTTTAAGACTCTGAGAAATGGTGACGATGCATGGGGGAGGAACTGTGCGAAATTGTACCGAGGGATGCGAGGTAGGGTGGGGCGAGGCAGGGCGACACGGAGTGGCGTAGGATTCCGGGCTGGGCACCTGGATAATTTCCATTCTCACACGATCTGCATTTCATCTGTATCTGCTGATTTCCATGGGGCTGTGGCAGACCAAAACAGATAAGCGGGGCCTGAAGATAATGGGTCGGGTGAATGTGCATATGCGGATAAAACGAGATCCATTTTTCAGTAATGTTAAAGTTTCTTATCAACTCTCTGTCAAATGTGAGAAAGAGACAGTATTTTCACTTCAGTTTTGCTTTGACGTTCGTGATTGATATTAATACGATTCAGTTATACGAAAATTGAAAACCATTTGGTGATCTGAATATTCATGGCAACTTGCTCTTGATAAAAGTACGCGATATTTCTTTTACAATCTATTGTTTATTTGATGAGTTTGTAAACGATTTTCAACGAAACTATCGCGATAAGTCTTTTTTGCGGTGAGTAGGTTAATGTCAGTCACATATATTGAGTCCACTCATAATATATTTAGTGTACTAAGTTCATTTATTGAAAATCAAGATAAAAGTTAGTTGGATACACATTTCGAGAACACCGAAAGTTTATCACTGACAGCCTAAAAGCAAAATGTTGGCACCTATTTTTTTCCACATTTTAGATTTTCTATCACGATATCCACCATAGCCGCCTTCTATTTTCTTATTCTTCGTGTAACTTTTTAGACAACATTGGCTTTCTGCACGTATGAATAGTAACGATAACCTAATATCTCGCATTGATTTCCCTACATCAGAATCTTCATTATTTATTTACTTTCGCGCCCTTCTTTTTCCTTCTTCAACCCCAACTCCTTACCCTTCTTCCCCATCCTCGCTGCTTAATCTTCTCCTCGGCCTCATTCATTTTCTTCAGCACCCTTTACCCTTCACCCTCCACCAATCCGTTCGACCGTGCACCCCTGGGGTCTCCGCCTCCTGACCCGTCCTCGCCCCGTCGCCAGCGCCAGCGCCGCCAGCGTCGCCCAGGCTGCGGGTGCCCGCCCTGGACCATTAGGCCGCGGGTAATTGGGGCACGAACGGCAGCGGTTAATGAGACGTGTCGCCATAACGATGCGACGCCATATTCATCCCGGATTTTATTCAGCCGCGAAGCGATCCTCGCTGCAGCTGCCGCCGCCGCCGCCGCCGCGTCCTCCGCCGCTGCCGCCCGGTCCGCAACCCGTGCTCGCTCGCCCCCCCCCCCCGGCCCCCGCGCGCGCGATCATTTAAAGTCCTAACGAAACTTATTAAAACTTACATTTAGACCTCCCAATCGCGTTCTCTCTCCGCTGCTTGTTAAATATTTAATGACGTCACCCGACAAATGACGCGCGACGCGGCGGCGGCGGCGGCGGCGGCGGCGGGGCTTCGCGAGCGCAGCGCAGGTCGCCAGATTGCGACGAAGGGGAAGAGTGCGTTGCCCGCTCAGGTCGCTAGGTGTCGCCCCGGTCGTGAGATGATGCGGAAACGGGCGTGGAGTTCGGATGCAGGGCCGTTGAGTGTTTTCGAGAAATTTCCGCGCGCTTCCCGGGCGATTATTTGCGTCGCTTCGGCCGGAAATGTCCCGGCTTAGCTCGTTAGCGAGATGTTGGGCGATTGACAGCAATGAGCCACCGCAAATGATGGAAATGCGATGAGCGGAAATCACTCGGCTTTGCGGGCGAGAGTGCATCTAAATATGTTGCACCATTTTCTGGGAGTTTTCATATTCGAGCATTTAGCATTTCATTCTCATTATCATATTTTGAACGCAAACAACATGAGCAATAATTTAACGTTATTTAAGGAAATGTTATTACCAAAAATGAGACCACAAAGCATGCAGTCATATGTAAATATTTAATACTTCCATCTTAGTTATAAAACCAATTTTAAAAAGGCAAGTCATGTCCTGTTTCATCAACAGCAGAAATTTGACAGATTAATACTAAATGATTATATTACAATGTTTTCAAACTTTTCTCTTTAATTTCAGTTTCAGACATCAGAAACTTCAAGTGTTCTCCATCTCACACGTTTTTTAGAAAACTCAAAATCCTCCAAGCTGCTCATTTGGTAAGTGCTAAGTATAATTTAATAAATATGTGGCGTTTTAAAATTAGGCAATAGAAAAGTTGTAATGTTTTCTGGAGTTTCAAACTTTTAATCTTCCGTTTCAAATGTATTTGGCAAATCTGTTAAAACTTTCATATCTCATACCTTGTAATGTAATAATGTATTAATGTAATAATGTAACATAATGTACGAGTATATTTTAATCTCTTATTTTTGCTTTCAAATATGCATTCGTTTCAGAATTGGAACAGTAATAAAAATTATTGAGTTTACACCAAACATCATTAAAGACTTCTACACCTATAAAATATTTCAAAAATTTATTACCTGAATTGAACAGAGTAATTATAAATAAACCTTATAAAATAACGTTGAAGGTCAGTATGTTACCTCTTTGTTCGGTAATTCGTGGCGAACCCGCGGAGTAGAAAAACTCCGGAAGATCAAATTGATTTATTTGCTTCCCCTTTACTAACTCTACCTGCAACAATCTTAAATATCTTTGAAATGGCACTAATAGACCTTTATAGTGACGTGTGTGCGGAGTTATCAAACAAAAATTAAACTTGTTTTTACGTCTAAAAATTCCTGATCGTGTTGTTGAAGTGTATTCAATACTTTCCCCAATACTGTTGTTTGTCTGCCTGCACTAGGCGCGCCAGCCCGCGTACGGGCCACCTACCAGCAGCGTCCCGTCCATGGTTTAAGGGGGTACGTGTGGTTATCAAAAAGACATCCCCACGCCGTATTCCGGTATTCTCAACCTGAGAAGTGAGTTTTGTCGTGATCACACAGCAACATATACTGCGACATTGCAAGGAAAACGCACATTCTAATCTTACCTGGCCGGGAATCGAAACGGCGTTCGCGTTATAGAATGCCAACACGCTGGTCAACGAGCGAAACCGCGAACTCGTAGTTTAGAGCAAAATTAAAAATAAACCGAAAGACTCTGGCAATACTGAAATAACTCGAATGTTAGGCCAATACCCACCCTCAGCTGTAGTGCAATCAAAAAGAGAGGAAGTATTTTTAATGCGTCGAAGCATGCGCTTCTACTGCCCACTCTTAACTATTAACGCGTAATACTGGTTAACTACGGGGTGCCTGCGTACTTCTAGCGTTGTCTACCTGCACTGGAGGTCGATCGAAGCGCTTGCCGCGGCCGAATAGCGCAGCGCGGTGCATAATCGAGTGCAGCAGAGGGCGCGGCGAGCGGCGTCGCCGCGTCCCGCGCGAATTATTATTGAAGGGCGCGCCGCGCAGCCCGCAAATCCTGCCCCTTCCTTCCCCTCCCCCGCCCCTTCCCCTCCCCCGCCCCTTCCCCTCCCCAGCTAATTGAATTCGGCGCGCTGACCGGCCCGCGCGAGGTTTGAGCCGGATATGAGCCAAGTGGCCCCCAACTCGTACATGGTTGAACTAGAAAAGAGAAAAGTAAAAAAGATTGAAAAAATAAGCAACTGAAAGATAAAACCGCGAGGAAAAATAAAATTCAGTGAAAGCAAGACTTTGAATAAAAGTGTAATCTGAAGGATCATTCTAGCGGTCGGCTGCTCTGATCGCGAGTTTTTCGTCACTTCTCCGATCAACACCAGGTGAATGCCGGAGCCCTAAAAACAGGCCATGGACTGTGCTCGATCTTGCCTTCCCGTTCCTTGCGCAATCCCCACCTTTTACTTACATACACTTACACCAATATGCACTATACTAACGCACACGTTGGGAGACCAATCAGGAGATTAGAGGACGAATCAGGAGTTTGTCCCGGCTGGGGCGGGTCTCTGTTGTTGGAGATACCTTAGGGTAAACTACACAAGCCGATGTGTAGGCCCCCAGATCTCGCCATCCAGCGGGGAAAATCACTGCCACCATCCACGATAAAAACATGCATTACACTTACGGGACTAATGACTAGTTGACATGCCTGGAAACACTAATCAATCAAACAATTAGTCAATGAGTGTAGTGTATAGTTGAAGGTACAATAAAATATTTTGATAGAGAAACATACACAAAAGGAGGAGAGAACACTCATACGGCGGTTGAGAAAAAATTATAAATGTCTACTTTTAGAAGACAGTAGTTGTTTAATTTTATGTCATTCTTACACGTGATAAAAATATTAGTCTCTAGTATCTGGTTTCAAAAACAATTTCCTGGGTATTTGTTAGATTTTAGTGAGTGTCAACTAATTAAATAAGTTAAGTTGTCTCTAGCACTTTGATTTTCTTATTTTCACAAATGGGAGGTGTCAATCACAGTTTCACTCGTTAAGATTATAATATTAAATTATTGTCACTGGAATGCCACTATACCTGTAATTCAAATTTTAAAAAAGCACTGTTTTTAAAATGGTTATTTTTCTCTTTTGTGTAACAAAATGTGTTCATCTCACATGTGTACCAAATTGAATAAATGTCTGGGCATGTATTGTGCCATTTTTTCGATGTTGGCTCGTTGAAAAACCGTGTGCGTGTAACTCTGGGTGAACTAAGTAGTCCTGCAATTGAAGAAACTTTAATCTCCGGTTATTTTGAAAGCTTTCTATCATTTCTTGTAGATTCTGGCCAGTCCAAAAGAACAAATGGAGTCTGATTGGGCGTGTTCTTTCGTGGTGATGATTTTCGTGCATATTTCATTTCGGAACCATACATTTTATTTCGAAATATCTGACTCGGACATAACTTGTACGGATGATAACCTGAGAAGATATGAAATTTTAATAAACCTTCTTGCTATTCTCTATTGCTTAGTGTTATGTGTATGTTCGCAAGGGCTTAGACAGTGTTTGACGAAAACATCATACAAAAGAATCATTAAAAAGTTTGGTCATAGAAAATGTGTTACTTAGTGCCTAAATGATTATTTAGACTTTGTGGTTCGAAATAAACAGGAAGAAATGTTTAATCACAATATTGTTGTAGGAAAAGTTTTGGTTTTTAACATGCATATAAAACAAATTATTATTATATTGTTTTATGGAATGTTTTCATATGCTTTTATTGTTTGCCTTTGAGACTTAATAACATTGTGTGGAGATGTTGTGATACAATCAATGTCTTGTTCGTTCATTCAAGCCAAATTTGTGTTCTCCTTCAATAGAGTTTCTGGAGCTTTGTCTAACTCTGTTCTGAATTCACGGTCCATTTGTTCCTCTAAATAAACTGCTTGGTTTCACAGAATTGACATATTTACGACCGTTGGTCGAATTCAATGTGCATTGGTCGCACTCGCGGTTTCCACTGCGGAGCCGATGACCGATGGAATTTCTGTGGAGGCGCGTATTTTTGTTTTCTGTTTTGTAGGTAACAGCATTTCAATTTCTCGTTACATGAAGCTCAGAAGATGTATTGTAACTTTCAGATTTCATCAATATGATTGTTATCCAACATTTTGGTTTTATTTCACGTCAGTATGCTGATCAATGTCATTAAATATCTGTAATAATTGACTACTTTGTAAACGTGGGCCTTATGATTTGAACAAATTAATCTACTTTCGAATGTTAATCTTGTTTGCTTTTAATTTCTAATCACCTTATTTCAGGTTCACAAGACTTCTCACCCCCAAAGTGTTTATATGAATATTCAATTCTTATTTAATATATGGTAATAATTGGAGAACAAATGATGTTACAAAATTTGTTATAGAAGATTTTTGCCAGCTAAATTTCTCAGTTTCATCTCGCAGTTCTGCTCACTTATCAACTTAGACACGAAACTACAGTTTCCAATTTCCCTTCATTTTTTCTTTCACTTTGAGTTATTTGATTCTCAATTGAATAAATAATATACCGGCTGCTACTTTTCTGATCAATTCTGCTTCACGTATAATACGAGCATTGGAAGATAATATCTTAAACCTTACAATTATTTTATTTCTCGCCTTACGAAGTATTTTGTAAGAAGAAAAAGTTACGTAATCGTGCTCCGGGAAATGGCGATTTTTATTATTATAAGATAGTAATATCACTTTGCATCGTGATTTAATGTTCGGCTGTAAGAAAAGGAGTAATATTGTTTAATAAATATTTATCATATTCAAGGCCTGAGAGTCAATTATAGAAGTCACGCTTCAGAATATCAAATGCCACTTTTCATCACTAGCAATAATTACTCACTTTCATGGATACCACGTCCATGTGGAATCTCTAGAACGCGGCTGATCAGAATGCAGTATCGGGAGCAATCAGTTGCTTTCCACGACCGGCACGAGCGATGGCAAGAGCGTAGACGTTCAAGTGTGTGGGTGTGTATAATAGAGAGAGAGAGTGAGAGATAGAGATAGAGAGAGAGGCTGTGAGAGAGTGAGAAGGAGAGTAAAGGAGAGTGAGAGAGTGAAGGAGAGTGAAAGGGAGAGAAGGGGAGTGAAGGGGAGTGAAGGAGAGTGAAGGGGAGTGAAGGGGAGTGAAGGGGAGTGAAGGAGAGTGAAGGGGAGTGAAGGAGAGTGAAGGGGAGTGAGAGACTGAAAGAGTGAAGGAGGGAGAGTGGGGAGAAGAGAGAGAGAGGTGAAGAAATGGGTAGGGAGGGCAAGAGACGGGGAGAGAGAATATGAAAAGAACGCTGCATACGGGCTACCCATCAGATAACTTATCTATGAATTTACAAAATTTAGATTCAAAAATACGAATATCTGCCAAACCGTTGGACAAACCATAAAACCAAGAAATGGAAGGAAAATTTAAGGAACGAGTAATCAAATACTGGGCAAAAAATAGTGGACGCTACCAATCTCGAAACGTGTTGGAGATTGACCTAAAATATTACAATTAATAGACACGAAAAACGAGTAAAGAGAGTCACTGGGGACAGAGGCGGATCCAGCCAATTATTCAAGGGGGTAATTATAGATTCTTGTTAAATAATAAACATTTGTTATCATATTGTCCATATAATTTTTGTTTAGTATATTTGATAATACACAATATAATTAATTGTTTATTACATAATTTATAGTATTAATTACATAGTTTTAACATAAATAAATATTTAAGTCAATTTTGCCCAATAAAAGAAGGTAACACACAAAAACTCTTTTTGGGGGCACCATAGTCCCCAACACCCCCTGTGGTAACACCGCCACTGACTGGGGGCGCAGTGGGTTCCACTACATTTACTACCAAAAGCCGGCGCTTCCACCTACTGTGAGCTAAGAGCACCCCATCCACGTTCCAGGGAGCGAGAACTGATAGGTCATGAAACAGAGGAAGATTGCAGCGCGACGCTTTACCAATTCTCCGAATTCCTCGCATCTCCCCGCGTGTGGCGGGTATCAAAGGCGGGGAGCGTCGGGGCCGCGAGGAGGGGAGAGGCCTGCGGACAGACCGCTGTATCGCAGCCAACGCCGCGTCGTAGCCTTGCGGGTGGGGAGGGGGTGAGGGGAGGGGAGGGGACTGGCGAGGGCGGCGGCACCGCGGTCACGGCCTTTGCCAAGTGTCTATTACACGACACATTAGGAGACCATTTTTCAGGCGCCGAGGCTGGGCGACACGCGACGCCGCGACGCTGGGAATATGGGGGATGCCGTCCGACTCCATCCTCCCCAGCGGGCTTGCCAGATCGGGGAAGTTCGTCCCCGAAATTAGAATTTTGTTCCGTTGCGGGGAAAGAATTGAGAACATAAATGGGCGGGAAAATGTTTGGGGAGTTTAGGGGGAAATTATTTTGATGCGGAGTTGAAATAGAAATATTATTCTCTCAATCATTATTAATAAAAAATAAACAATAGACGCCATTCCCTCTTATTTTTATGTATCAAAAAGAGAAAATTAAATACACGAGGAAAACAAAGATAGTATAGGGCTTCGAGCAGCTCGAAGGTTGATTTCAATTATTTGAACTTAAGGGGACAGCCAATGGAATTGCCAGAGACAGCTCATGTCGTTTGTCATAATTTTGGAGAATATTTTTCGTTTGAAAATTAAGGAGTTTTGTTTCATTGGAGGGGTTATTTGGGGGAAATTTCGAGGCAGTGGTAGGGAAAGAGCTCGCAACACATCTGGCAACCCTGCTAACCACTCCCCTTCGCGCCGCATCCGTTTGAACAGACTTTTTAGCAGATCTCGCTCCGGTTATGCTCTTAACGATTCTGGAGATCATACGCCTCCATGTTCTTTGTTGGCGCTTCACGCTGATGTTTAATTGACCAGTGATTCTAGCGCTGGAACTGCGACTAATAATCGCAGTCAAGCTAGCATGAAATAAAGGTTCGCCAGCTGCACTAACAACTCTGTCAACACAAAACATTCTTCTCCTACCTATTTAGTACTTATTAGCAAGTTTTATAGAGTATGTATTAACTATTCATGATATGTGCTTCTGTGCAGTTTAATGATCAAACAAAATTAGAATTTGTGCTCGTTCTTTCTCATTCACTTGACAAGCAATTACTTTTCAACTTCAAATATTTTTGCAGTATTTATGCGCACAAAGGTTTAACATTTTCACTGAGGGCGGTGTATGACTGTGGACACAATTTATTGCTATATTTAAAGATGGAACGTATTATATCACATGTCTTTATATTTATTTTCTTCCTTGAGATTTAATAAGGGTAAGAAGAGTAAGGGGAAGAGTAATTCGAAGGGGTGGTTGTTGACTTGCTTTTGCGTAGCCTCTTGCTACATCTTACATCTTCTATTGCCCGGCAACCCTCCCTTTCTCTCATTCAAATAAATCAATAAATCTCATCTGCAAATCCTATGGTGAATTTTTGTGAAAATGTCCACCGGAATAAAGTTAGAACTCATCATTATCGTCGTTATTCTCTGAGGAAAGGTTTGTACATCGAGATAAAGATATTTGCACTGCTGTCTGACTTGAAAATTAAACAAAACGAACAAAATTTGAAACCTTTTGAAGTGGAAATGTTTTGACTAAATCAATTCCTAATTCATTCGTAAATGTCCCGTTTCTCCAATTCTGAGAACATGATTCAAGTATCACTCAATTCACATAGGATTACTGGAGGACAAACATTATCAATAACAGCCATACTTACAATAATGCATTTAATCATAAACGGCAAGAATGAAGGTGAGCTAGAAAGCAACAAAGAAGATACCTTGATGGATTTGAAAACATTACATTTCTTTCAGGTAATCAGAAAAATGATATCACAAGTCGACAGAATTCCAGCTTACCTCTATTCTGGAGATCTAATATGTATTTTTTCTGCCTTTTGGTGTGAATTAAAGGACAAGCGCAGCCATACTTCTTAAACATCAATTTTATAGTCAGAGCATGCAAAAATGAAACTGATAATACTACACATTTTTAAACGCTATAACTTTGCATCATTTAATGATAAAATAAATAATAACTCACTATGAGAATATTGCAGCAAAAATAAAGGATGAAGAGCTGAAAGGCGGACTTACTACAAGTACTTGAGATAATATAGTGGTTTTCAAAACTTGTCGATTTTTGCTAGCAAGTAACTTGGAATCAATATTTCTACTCCCGAGTAATCCCTACTCAAATGATTGAACTTTATCATGTATCGCTCTTTACTTACTGTTACATTATCATCTTTATTCTTAAAATTATTAAGATCTCAAAGATTCTATATTTTATGTTACATTTCCCTCTCACTTTTATCACGAAATCTTCCATCTGCGTTCTTCTTCCACCTGAGCTATTGTTGTCTGTACGGCATGGGCCTGGCTTCACCGGGGAGGAAGATGAAAAGTGTGGGTGCGTGCGTATGCGGGAGAGCGAGGGATTGGAAGGGGGCGTTGGAATAAACACGTGATTTATGCCGCCAGGTCGGAGTTGTGCCAGCGCTGTCCCGCGCACTCGACACTCGACGGCATTCTGCCCAGCCCCCCGCCCTCCCGGCCCCACACCTCAGGCAGGGTACGAAACACACGCCCCTGTGGGTTTCCTGTCGCATGAAAACCGCTCACTGAACGTCTCAGGCTAGAAATAGAGAATTTTGTTTCTCGAAGAATTAGCCATGTATCGTCTCCTATATTTTTTCAGTGGTATAGATTCCTTTTGCTGCTCTCACACGAAAGTATTCTTTATAAATGAGATTTCCAAAGAAAGAGAATTTCACGGAAACGTGACGAATTGCACTTTGACAAAAAAATACGAATGATTTGTTTAAAAAATGTATCTAAATATTCATGGCAACCCGCAACACACTGCAGCATTTTTGAATTTATATCGTTAAATAACTCCTAAACGAAACGTTCTAGGGCCTTAAAAACGAAAGTTGAGGCCGAAGGCTTCAAAGAAACGTTTCACGCACCGTAATCTACAGAATAAAATCTTCTTGAGCATTCTGATACATTTTTGTTGGTCCGGCGCTTCTCGATATTACCCCACCTGCTCAGCTATGCATTTATATAGTTAAATAACTCTAAACGAAGCGTTTTAGAGTCTCAAAAGTTTAAGGCCTCATGTCTAAGGCCTCAAAATTTTAATTTTCAAGGCTGGAACGTTTCTTCTTACACCGTAATTTTTCACTCTCGTCTCACACCATAATATAAAGGATTAGATATTTCTAGACATTTTATTATATTTTTACTGTTTCAACGCTTTTAGATTCTACCCAACTTGTTCAGAGTCTGTAGAATCTGCAACTGAATATGAAATTAAAGGAATTACTTCACATTCTACGCGATTGAATTACACGGGTGTAGCTCTCTACTCGCTAATGGCGTTAAATAAGAATAGTTTGTATTGACAACGGTGTATTGTTTTGTTATCAGACATAGAGAATAAGTGACAGAGGATAATAGGGTTTTGAAGAAAAAGATATATTACAGGCTTAATATGGAAGTGGAAAAATAGCGAACATGGGTGGGTACATGCGAGAGTTCTCGCACGGGTACACTAGTTTTCTTTATAACATGAATGAACTTTTTGATCATGGAAAGACACTGAAGTCATACTTCATTAGTTAACTGTGGCGCCTATGTCGCTTTAAATAGGTTTTATTTTTTCTATTTATTAATTTCACTTTTTGTTTAGATTATAATACAAAAAGATGACAATGTTTTAATGTTCTGAATACCATCCAGGCAGGCCAACACACGTTTGTTAAAACGTTGCTTGCCCCTAATAAGGTTTTTGTCAAGGTTTTTATAATACTTTAATCTCTGGCACACCTTGTCAGTGGTTCCATATTTCCGTTTGATACCTATTTTTTAAATATATTATAATGGCAATGAAGAAGATGAATGTTTTCGAAGAATTGATTGCTGATTCGGTTGAAATGGGGGAATAAAATTTGTTCAAATTTGTTTCTGGATTGAATAAGAGCTACTTAATAGAACCAGAAGGTTACGTTAATATTTCGATATATTTTTAATATTTTGAATTCGTAGTTTTGAAAATGAAATTGAAAATGTTAATGTACTGAAAATGTCAATGTCATTTGTCTGGCATCAAAGAAAAATAATTACTTTGTATTAAAACACAAGAAATTGTTTTCTTTGTACTACTGTTACACCAGAATCACTTCATCTCCTATCATATAGATTATGGAAATGTGTAGTCTGACTCTTAAGTGGCGAACACAAGAAATTCTTTGTTGTGAGATTGTATATTGAACTTCGTAACTGTAAATGCAGGATTGCAGCTGTAAAGAGAGGGAAAAACGTAAGTTGAAAAGTGAGCTGAAAGAGGTCATGGAAGAGACATGCTATCAGGGAACTATAGAGGCATTTTGCTGCCCTATTATCAATGTCCATTTCAAAATAATTCTTGATGTATTGTGTAATATGTTCTCTGAATATAGTTTAGAAAGAAAATACTACAGCTGTCGTGCTTACAAATGATTTCCTGCGTAATTGATTTGAGGGAGATAATTCTCGTTTTTATGTGATATGAACCCATGTCGATTAATACGAACGGTCAATACAAGCATCTGTGTAAACAGCATTTAGAATCCGTTTGTCAAGCTATAACAACACAAATGGATGGAAGTATGTTCGTTAAATCACACTTAATGTTTTATGAGACTGTTTACTCTAACATAAACAATTATTGCTTGGTAGGGGCCGTATGAAACATTTGAATTGCACACCTAATACGCCCGAAATGAAATTCTGCAAAATTCCAGCGTTCCGCATCCTTGCTCCGCAAAGCCGCGTCAGGTAAGCGCTGATTGGCTAGGCCGCGTGACGCCACTTGGTGGCGAACGGGCATTGGGCGAACCGCTGCGCTGCCGATTTGCATAGCGGGTGCACTCTAGTGGCCGGCGCGGCAACCGCGGAATTTTAACGCAATTGCGGTTGTGTAACGATATTCATATGTTTGGCCGTTTCGCAAACAGCAGCGCATCGCGCGCCGCAATCGAGCGCTCGGCGGTGATCATTGCGGGTAGTGGAGGGGTGACGGGGGTGAGGACCAGCTTTTAATTAGGGGAATTGAACGGCGCGCCCCCGCACCTGTCGAAGGTTTGGGAAACAGGGCATTGACTGGTTCATTCTAGGGGAGAATTAGCCCCCGAAACGGAAGTGCTGTTTGTGATACTGTATAGGTTCTATCTGCCTCCGAAACGTTCTTCTTCAAAGAAGCAAATGGATGTTGCTTTCGTCATTGCTTTCTAGTTTAGTTATCAGTTGATGAGACTCTTTTTTACTTATTGTTCACAGAAGAGGACGGAAAATATAACTAACTAGCCTACTCGCGTGAGAACTCTCGCAAGTTAAACCCCATCCTCTTCCAAATTTTTCCATATTAAGTCTGTAATGTATCGTTTTCTTCAAGACCTTCTTATCCTCTGTCACTTGTTCTATATGTCTCCTCGTAATTGATAATAAAATTCACCCTGGTTAATATAAACTACTCTTATTTAATGTTATTACCAAGCAGAGAGGTACATACGTGTTATTCAGTCGCGTAGAATATCAAGTAATTTGTTTAATTTCACATACTGTTGCAGATTCTACAGGCTCTGCACAGGTGGGATAGAATTGAGAAGCGTCGAACAGGCATACATGTTGTGTTCAAGAAGATCTCATCCAATAGATTACGGCGTGAGTGAGGTTACTTTGAGGCCGGCCTCAAAATTTTAGTTTTTAGAGCCCTAAAACGTTTGGTTTAGGAGGTATTTAACGATATATATATATATATATATATATATATATATATATATATATATATATATATATATATATATAAAAAATGCGACCGTGTTGCGGGTTGCATTTAACACGAATATTTAAATTTGTTGCGTTTTTTGAACAAATTTTTCGTATCTTTAAAGTCAAAGTGCATTTCGTCACGTTTACCTGAAACTCTATTTCTTTAGAGACGTCATTTATAAAGACTTGTAGCCTGTGAGAGCTGCAGAAGATATGCATACTACTGAAATAATATACGAGACGATTTTTGAAGGGTTGATTATAAACGTGAGAAGTCGCTACGAATGGTTGGTATGGTTGCGTACGGTGGAAATCTCACTAAAGATGCACGTTTCACTTAGTGAATTGACAGCAGTTCTATACAATTTAAGTATGTTTTCTTAATATTATTTACGTGAACCGATATATTTTGTGATTCACGATAGAAATATCAAGTAAATTCCGCCCATTCTGATACTGACTTTCTTCACTAAAAATCACTAAAAGTATTAAAACACTACCCATATTTAAAGAAAATAAATGTCTAATACTGATTTGTAAGCATTTTCACTGCTAAAATTAATGAAGATTTCATGAAATGAACCATGTATTCACAGCCGAAATGAACATATTTATTTATCATTCCTCAATCATTATCAAGGAGTGTCTGATATCAATCAAATTTATTTTTTTTTGTCAAACTACAATTTGAATTATGCCAACATAATTGTAATAGGAACATTCCATTATAAATAATTTTATCTGGAGTAAATACTATACAAATTACACAAATCGAACTGCAAAAACTACGAAAGGAATTTGCATCTCTAGTACTTGGAAAGAAACCCACCATCCTCCTCAAACACTTATCTCCTCCCACTTGATTGATTCTATCGCCTCATCTGGAGGGCCGTGTTTCGACACTTCGGTTCTCGGATGCAGCTCGGGGGCGAGGCACGCATCTGAGGCATAATTTGCACATCCCCTCTGGGCGGGCGCGGCGGGGAGTGGAGAGGCGGTGCCGGACGGGCTGGGACGGGGCGGAGCGGGGGGGGGGGAGGTAGGCTTGGTCCAGCCGGTCGTCCGTGTAATTACCGCCTGCCAGGAGGGGACCCTGGCGCCTCCGGGCTTCCGAACCCCTCTGCGCATGCGTGGCCCGTGGCGCTGCCGTCACCTCGCCACCCTCCCTCCCTTCTCCTCCCCTCCCCACCCGCGCGCTGGCTCCGCTGGGCATTCCTGGTCAATGCTGCTTCCCTCCCACATTGTTCCATCTCCCCCTTCAGTAGTTGGGTTTCCCGAGCTGTTTCACTCTTTTCCATGTAGCACCGGTTCGTCTTTTTCGAATTTCTTTTTCACCTCCTTTGAATTTCCGCGTCTCTACCTTTCTCCTCTCCTTCCACTTCACACTTTCCATTTCTTGCCCTCAATCCTCCCCTTCCATTCCCTCTCTGTTTCCCCATTCTGGTCCGGTTTCTCTACTTCCTTCTTTCGACTGTTCCTTTTCGCCTTCCATCCTTTTGTCGCTTTGCCATCGTTCCTGCCTAGGCATCTCTCTTCAAACCCCGTTCATGATCTCACACGCAACACTCCGGCAGCACCTTCTTTCATCCTGATTCCCGTCACGTCCCGTCTCTCCAGTCCTTTCCCCTCAGACCCCTGCTTCCTCGTCACTACACCCCAGTACCGTACCATTGCTACTACTTCCACACCAACACTTGCTGTTTAGGAGGTGAGCTTCTCAGAACAACGTACCCATTGCAACCTATTCTGTAATACATGTAAACAAATATTTAGTTTAGGGGCATTTTTATGAATTTGTAGAGCATCGATGGAATTTTTGTAAATCATAGAAAGAAGTATATTATTTTGGAGTTTTATGATAGGAAGGAATTAGCAGAAATTATCTCGCTCCTTCCCTTCCGGACCCTCTTCTACGAGGGAATGGCGTAGCTCTTGCCTCGGCAAATGCCTATTCCCCTGGCACTGAACTGTTTGCTTGTGTACACAGCGTTCACAAGTGTCCGTGCGTGCATGTGTCCGTGTGTTGTGTGATCTGAGCATGTGGTTCGCGCTTGTCAGAGCCTGTGCGACCTCGAGGACGGGCGTTGCGGAGGGTGAGGAAAGGAGAGAGGGAAGAGGAAGGTAAATGATTAAGTGGATGTACGTCAGCGCTGTGTTCAGACTATCCGGAACCCTTCCGCCTCGCCGCCTGCCGTCCGCCGCCCGCTGCCCGCCGCCCGCCGCCCGCCGCCCGCCGCCCCTTACTCGCTGCCCGCCGCGTCCGCCGCCCTCTGGCTCCGCTCCCCCTTCCTCACCAAGTGTCCTCACTACCGGCGATCCTCGCCACAACTGCGCTGTACCCTCGTAGCCAGCTCTTGCCTGTCGTTTCAACTTGCTTCTTCGTTTCGTATCGTCAGCCATTGACCTCCTTATTGAAAGGATTGAAGGCGTTGTCATTGTCAACATTGACCTCCTTAACCAACCCCGTCCGCTTCTCGCTTCCCATTGCTGTTTATTGCCCCCCGTCGCCTCTCGCATCTCATCGTCGCCTTTCGACGCTCACCGTTTCCTTCCGTCACCCACCGTCGCTCTCCGATTCTTTCAGTTTCTTCTCGATACCTCTTATTCCTTCTCTATCAGCCCTAAGGTTTGTCGATTCTCATTGCCTCTCGTTGCCTTCACTTCCTCTCCATGGGATCCGATTTGTGTTCTATTGCCTCCTATTTATTCCCAATGTGTTTTTCGGCTGCTTCCCTCATTTTTGTGCCAATACTTTCACGTCAAATTTCTTGCGATATATCTCCTTATATTCGTCTTTTCTGTTTCAAAATAACTCTTCCGGCCAATGGGCTAAGATGGAAAAGACGAAGCGGAGGGTAAGTGGTTGAGTGAACGGGTTCATGCATGCTTAAAGCTGTTGACTCTTGTATGCTCCGAGTCCAATGCCTGTTGGCATTCCGTTGTCGCGTTGTCTAGGTCGCTGACATTGTGTGCTGGCTTTGGAGAGCCACTCAGGGGCATCCAATTAGATTTCCAGTTATTCTATCTTCCTCATCCTGCCCTTCGCAGTACGTTTCGAAAGGGTTAGCTCTGACACTCTACCCACACATTTACATAAATTGTTAACATAATATGTTTCATTTGAATTAAGGGTTCCGAAAGAGGTGTACCTTTCCTATGTGAAACTTCGGAGTTTTTAAAGAAAATGTTCCCAGAAAGTATTGTTACACAATTTCATGAGAGGTTTATAAGAAAAAAGCATTAATTTTTAAGATATACATGTTTGAAAGTGCGTGAAAATTGCACTCCCACTCTTACAATATTTAGAATTACTTAAATGAAAAATAGGGTTTTTGAAAAATCGCTCATTAAAGTATGTATTTAGATGTGTTACATTAGATGTGAATGTTTGGTGGGAATGAAACAAATAAAAATATTGAGAACATGTTCCTTCCATGCCGAAAATGTCAACGTTTTTTGAAGTTCTTGCGTCTTAATCGTTTATTATTATTATTATTATTATTATTATTATTATTATTATTATTATTATTATTATTATTATTATTATATCAACGTATTATTATTTAATCGAAGTATGTCATATATTTGAAAAGTTTTTGTTTTTTTAAATTTATGGTCGCATCAACATGTAGGTCATTAGCGACCACTATTGGAGTTAAAGTTATGGTAATTGTGAAGATGAAACAATATGATGATAAGAGGTGAAAGGACGAACACAAATACAACCACGCCTGAGGCGAGACTCGAATCCGCAACCCTTCGGTCCGAGATCGCTACACTACTACTACCTTAGCGATCTCGGTCACCGGATCGGCAGATAAGATTGATTCTGCTGAGTGTATATAGAGTACAATATTTCGAAAACTCTCGAATGCTCTGCTCGCTCCTGCGCTTTCAGCGCTCGGCTCGCCTCTTGCCACGCGCCTTGTTTAACGCGGACGAGCGCTTCTGAGCGGAGCGCAGCCTGGACGCAGAATTAGAGAAGTCGCTCCTGGAGCTGTTTTCTGCCTCGCGCTCCAAAGCGCCCTGCCCCGCCCCCGCCCCCGCCCACCCACCTCTTCATCGGAACGGAGCGGCTTTCCGTCTTTGGAGAATCTCTTCAGAAAGTCGTTTTCGGCGAATATCGCCGCCTCACCCACGGTCTCCTCCTCCTCTTCCTCCATATCCACGGCCCTCTCGAGCGCATCCAATCACCGCCTCGCCTCGCCTCTCCCCCGCCCAATGAGAGGCGCTCATTACAAGCGTTACTCTCCGGGGCCCGGATAGGCGATGACCTGTCGGGAATTGGTGGGATTCGAGCCCTCAAACTCGTTGCCGTCGACTGGTGTAGCGAAAGCGGCAAAAGACGATAGGATTTGGAGTCGATCTCAGTCGGAATTAATTAAAGATATTGTTCCTTCTAAAGTGAGCGGTTATGTTTGCATGTGAGATGCAAGACTGCTGATGAAGCTTCGTTGCTTGGGTGTCTTAGGTTGGAGTACGGGTGGTAGTTCGAGGCAGGGGTTTTCAACATCAGCTGTGAAGCTCGGTTGGATAATGCCACTACGTCTAAGAAATTTCAGTGTTTGAGTGGTATCTGTCTAATATTCTGGTTAGCGCCTCTTTCCTCTTGTAGAAGAGAAAAGGAGAATCATTTTTCATACCCCATGTGGTTTCTATATCAGTTAACGTATGGCAATGACAATTCTTTCTTGCGCTTTGGTGTGTGTCTCTATTTTCATGTCATTACTGATGATACATTGTACTGTTTTATAAAACGGAAGGGAGAGACGTAGAGTAATGAATAGTGCATATAACTACCACTGGTGGGACTCGGGTTTGAAAGCGACACATCTAAGAATTCTTCGTAGACAAAGGAAGTTCCCTCAAAGTCTTTTAGGGTTCCCTCCTGCCTTTCATTTCGCAATTTCATCATTATTGTCGCTGTCATCTACTCATGAGATCATAACTCATGTGCTCCGATGATCTCAATAGTAGAAATAGGTCTAAATGTGAATATATAAATAGTACATAAATAAATCAACGAAAAGTGTCAGATATACCATTATTTACACTCGTGTGGCGTCATTGATAAAACCACACAGACCTTTAAAAGTACGTAGAAGTTTATTTTACAAAGTATGTACAATAATTACATTACTACTCCGTAACTGCCCACTTTTCGGTATTTCCCAACCGCCCGCCTGTGGACACACCACATATTCTTGGGAGGCCCCGCCTCCAGTGAATGCTTCCTGCGACTTTGTCACCCGTGCAACGCACGAAATGCTCCAGCCTTGGCGTAAATTTTGCGCAAAGCGCGAGGTTTCCAGAAAAAAAATCCGCCGCGTGAGCTAGTCGGCTCCATTTTATACCTGCTGTCTTGCCGTCACGTGATCGCCGTTGAGCGTGGGATGGAGGTTCGCATTCTACCACGTGACAGTTCAAGCCCCGCCGGCATCCACCTGGTCTAAAAATATCTTTACCCCAGCGCAGTGGCGCCTAGGCTGTCACCTCTCAGATATGCGAGACTTCCGCTCCTCCTCGCATGCAGGGCCGCCAACGTGACGCTACACTCGAATGCAGTAGTATAAATCGACCTCTCTGATCCTCTATCCACGGTGTCCTCTCATTAATTGTATGCGGTTGCTGGAGTAGAGGCCCAGACAACTGCCCACGAAACACGAGCGAACTGTCCCTATGACATCCCCACTCTCATCCTTACCTCCAAATGTGATCGCTCATTCCTGTATAGCAAATTTACATCAAAAGATGATTCGAAATTGTTAGAGGGCATCTGAAAGTGATCTGCGTCAGGATACGAGAGTCAGAGCTATTTAATATCGCGTTCTTTGGCATGCATGAGCGCTGAACCCTCATATACATAGTACCAACTATGGGTCACCACCATAACTTCTAAACGGTTCCTGATGTCGAAATGCAATATTTGCTCAACAATGTGGAATCATGGGACAAGTAATGCGCCGCGCCGCGCCGTATTCTAATTTTTTTTTGTTTTCGAAAAATTTAATCATCTTTGATTTTTTTAACCACCGTAACCACCGATGTGTTTCAAAGAGGTTCAATTTTCAACGTTGGTATCTTTTTAATTAGGTAGGGGTAAGCTAAGTATATAATTCCCCTAGAATTGAGTTTTACCAATAATTTGTAGGAGTCAAATCAATACTAAATGGATATTATTTCCTGGTACAATTTGCGTTGAAATATCATCTTACACCGTTAACTCAAAAAACAGGAAAATTCACTACTTTCAATCGAAAACGTTTTTATCAGAAGTTAATCAGAAAATTGAGGATGCATAGAGATTCAGTTGTTAATTGAATAACTGGCATTTATAAGAATTGTTTTAAAAATTAACTCTGTTTAATCTTCTTCTTCTTCTTCACTTCACGGATTAGGGAAATTCCCTGTTCCGGCTTCATTACACCATCTCTGTCGTGGACGGCCAATGTCCCTTCTTCCTCGTGGTCTGTACAGAAAGGCATGTTTGGGGATCCTTTCGTGAGACATTCTTCCTAAGTGCTGTACCCACCGTGATCTGTATTCATTTACTTTTTCATTGATAGAAAATATATTAAGTTCCTTTCTTATATCTTCGTTTTTTATTTTGTCCATTAGGGTGCAGCGTTTTACTCTCCGGAGGAATTTCATTTCCGAGGCTTGTATCTTCATTTTATCTTGTTTTCTTAATGTCCATGATTCACACCCGTAAAGCAGTTGTGGTACTGCCATGACTTTATAAAATTTTAACAGTGTCTCTTTTCTGGTCTTATTGCGAAGATACTTGTTTATTGTTCCACAAGTATGTTGGAAACGTTGTAATTTTGTTTTCATATCATCACTGTAATCGTATGTGATATCACAGCCCAAATAATTGAAATGTTTCACTTGCTCTATTACTTTGTCTTCTATTATTATTTTAGTTCTGATAGGATACTTGCCTCTGAATGCCATCACTTTAGTTTTAGAGACAGATATTGAGAGACAATATGATTTGCATATTCTATTTAGCTGGTACAAGGACTTTTGCAGACTTATTTCGTTCTCTTCTATAATTATATGATCGTCAGCATACAGAAGTGATTGTAGAGGTGTATTTGGATTTATCCAAATACTTGGTTCATTTAAAATTTTCCATTCTCTTAGAATGTTGTCAATATAAATATTAAACAATGTGGGGGACAAGCTACACCCTTGTCGTACCCCTCTGTTTACTTCTAACTCTTCTAACATTTTGTTCTGAACTTGTAAATTAATGCTTGTTTTGTGATAGAGGGATTTAATAACTTCTATCAAGTGGAAAGGATAGCCCCTTTTTCGAAGAATCTGCCAGAGAAGTTCACGATTAACTCTATCAAACGCTTTTTCATAATCTATAAAAGCTATGTGGGTCTCTAAATTGAACTCTCGTCTCTTTTCTATTATTTGGTTTATGGTAAACACATTGTCTGTACACGATCTTCCTTGCCTGAAACCACTTTGTTCTTCCAATAAGAGTGAATCTGAGATTGTTGTGAGCCGTTTATTTATTATTTTTGTGTAAACTTTATAAGCGTTGATCAACAAGCTTATTCCTCTGTAATTCTGTGGCTGGCTTCTATTTCCTTTTTTTAAAAAGAGAGATGACTTTTGCTTTCTTCCATGCATCAGGTATTCGGCATTTTCTCCAACAATTATTAAATAGTTCAAGAAGTCTGTTCTTCAGTTCTTCACCTCCATATTTTAGGAGTTCTGCATTGATACCATCTACCCCAGGAGCTTTTCTATTTTTCATGCTTGACAGTGCATATTCCATTTCTTGTTTGCTCAAAGGGTCTATCTGAGGGTTGTTGTATTGTGACTTATCTTCATCGATTACAGTTGGGTCATATAAGAGATCTTTATAATATTTTATCCAGTCATCTTTCTTTATTACATTTAGTTCTGCTTTGTCATTTTCCTCTGATTTTAGATGTTTCATGATCTTGTAAGCCAGATTCTGCCTACCATGGACATCATTTTCAATTGTGCTGATAAAAAGGTCCCACGATTCTTCGTGAGCTTTTTTCACTAATTGCTTTGCACGATTCCTTTTTCGTATGTAGTTTTCTTTCCTCTCTTGTGTTGTTTTCTGAAGTAATTCTTGATAGGCATTTTTCTTTTCACGTATGGCTGCAGCTATCTCATCGTTCCAGATTTTCAAGCCTTTTCTTTTTCTGTGTTTATTCCTTTTTCCAATAGCTTCATATGCTGCAGTGTTTATAATATTTTCAATATTGCTCCACTCTAAATTAATGTCATCATCTAAAGGCGTCTGTCCATTTATTTGCTTCAGACGTGTTTGATAGAGATTTCTTATGCTTTCTTCTCTTAAGAGATGGACTTTGTAAATATCTCTCCTCAGAGATTCCTCGTTTTGGGGCTGTTTTGTCATAATTTTCTTCCATCGGGCTATAATTGAGATCTTTGAAACTACTAAGTAGTGATCGGATGATATATCACTGCCTCTGTAAACATGAATATTTCTAATTTGGGGTGCTAATTTTCTGTTTGCTATAACATAATCTATCAGTGATCTTGTGGTGCCATTGCTCCAGGTAAATTTATTTATATCCTTTTTCCTAAAGAAGGTATTCATTATTTTGAAGTCATTAGTAGTAGCAAATTCCCTAAGTTCTTGCCCATTTTTATTGATAGTTTCTTCTCCAAAGCATCCAACAACATTTGGAATTATCTGTTTTCCTATTCGGGCGTTTAGGTCTCCTGCAATTATTATATAATCATTTTTGTTACATTTATCTAAACTCCTTTGAAGAGTTTCATAAAATGCGTCAGTGTCCTCTGTTCTGCCTTCTTCTGGTGCGTACACTGCTAGTACGGTTAGATGTCCTCTTGGAATTTGGAATCGTGTTTCAAGTATCCTGTCACTGTAATATGTATAGTGTAAGAGTTTATTTTTCCATTTCGAAACCATTAATAAAGCAACCCCACTGCATGCTCTTTTATTGGTGTCTACTCCACTGTATATTAATGTGTAGTCATAGAGATCTTTTGTTCCTTTACCCTTCTTTTTTGTTTCAGATATAACTGCAATATTTACATTCCTTGCTTTTAGCTCTCTCTCCAATTCTGCCTCTTTATTATTTAGCCCTCTCACATTCCATATACCTAAAATTAGTGTATCCGTTATTCCCAATCGTTTTTCCTTATTCTTGCTAGAGTTGTTATAGTGGCCGTCATGCTGTTTCACTTGAAGCTTTCGAGTAAGAATATTTCCCGGTAAGGTTACCAGCCTTTCGCGGGATTGTGATCTGACAGGGCTGCTGTCTTATGGCTTGATCACAAACCACCATGCGTACTAACCCCACATGGGGGGCTGCTCCTTCTGCCCTTTTCTGGCCATTAGAGACTTTATCCTTGTTACCCTGGACATGGGTTACAGCTGTTTGTGCGGAGGTCTTTATCGCGGGACTGCCGTTGAGGTCCTCTTCTGGAGTACTTTTTCGTCTGATCCCTCTCCTTCGACCTGTCCGGCAAGGGAGGCCCTACCAGTAGCTACGCTACCGCCGGCATAGCACTCAGGATCATGGGGATACTCAAGCTCCACCACCAACTTCAAGGTCATGTACTCCCTAGGTGGAGAACTCTGTTTAAAGTTATATTAAAATAATAAAAAACATCTGCACATTTTAGTCTTCTCAGATAATTTTTTTTACTGAAACAACATAAAGAGCTTTGCTTGAGAATATGTCTTAAATACCGTGTAGAATGTAAAGCTGCGAGTAAATTTATTTAGAATTGTATATACTGTATGTGTTTTACGTTTCGTATGCAATTACTATCAGCAATATATGTATCTCAGTTGAACAATTCTCCGTATGTTTTTATTTCGAAACAAAATCCAATGGATTTTCCTATGGATAATCCAATGGATTCGCCTATTTTTATATTGGTTTTATTCCATTTAGTGTTCTTTTTGGAAAATATGGTGTAGTAAATGGCAAGCAGTATAATCCTCGAGTCAACAAGTCAATATTGCGACGCGAGCAGATTAACTTTTCAGACTGCGATTAAAAACAACAAACAATCATAAAAACAAACAAAAATCAACAACAAAAACAAAGGGCGTGCGATTTCTCTAAACTGGCAGTCTACCCACGTTGATTTCGCCCTTAGCACCTCCAGCTAAGCCAACGCCGCTTTCCCGACACACTTTCCATTGGAGCGCTGCAGCTCTCGCCTCATCGCTTCGTCGGCCAGGACGTATCACGCTGTCTCTAAAGAGCGGCAATTACTCGCCCCGTCTGCCATCCTTTCGCCCCGTCCGCACGACTGATACACGCCCCCGCACCAACTCCAACCCGCATTCACATCAAACACCGACTCCGGCGTAGCTCTCGCCCCCGACGTGCCCTGCCTCCGTCACCGCCCTGACCCTACCTCTGCATCCCGCCCCGGCCCCGATCCCACCTCCAGCACCGACTGTACCTTTGCTTTCATCCCAATCCTGTCTTGAAACTTGACCTCTATTCTGTACCCTACCCCTATTCCTACCCACACTAGTGCCATTTCCCCTACACTGTCCACTATCCTGACTCCTACCCAGATCCCTACACCGACCCGACCTCCGCCTCCCTCCCCATTTGCGACCCCGAACACGTTCTCGACTCCGCCTCCGACCGCAACCCGCCTCCAGCACCGACTCTACCTTCGCATTGACCCCAACCCTTCTTTGAACCCTGACCTCTATCCCCACCCTATCCCTATTCCTATTCATACCCTACCATTTCCCTACTTCCATCCTCTTCCATATTCTCCTACTTCTTCCCGTACCCCATTCCCTACCTCATCCCCTTTCCTCACCCCTACGGCCACCCCAACGCAGCCTCCCATCCCGATTTCGACCCCAACCCCGACCTCGTCTCCGACTCTACCTACGCCTCCATCCCCAACAGTTGCTTTCGATCAGTGCTCCTACCACTTCCCCGATCCTGTCTCCGACTCCGACTCCGCCTGCATATCCACCCCAAACCCCACCTCTGCCTTCATTTCCGACCTCAAGCCTCCGCCCCTCTTCCCCGTCTAACTCTCTGCCCTCGCCACCACTCTCACACCGCCTTCTTTACCTCTGCACCTTCCTCACCCTCTCCCGCATCCTGCATCCATACTCCCAGATACCCCTCACTTCCACTTCCTCACCCTACGCTCCAACCTCCACGTTCTTCCACCCCTGACCCCTCCACATCTCTACTCCCGCCCTACTCGCACCACTCTCCCCTCTGCCTCCGCCTCCTTCACTCGCGCCGCTCGCCTGAGACCAGACTGATGGCGCTCATTCCGGCGCCAAGTGCGCCTCTGGCGGCGGCGCCGGTAACTAATTGTTTCCATTTTATCTTTAAACAATTGTATCGTCCACGAGGCGCCGCCGCTGGGCGTTTTTCTTCATTGCGCCCCGCCCCGCCCCGCGCGCCCGCGCCGCTCCACGCCCCACGCCGTTGTTCGCTCGTGGTTTCGCCACCACATTACAACCTTTTTGCACCGTGAAGCACGTAACGCTGGTTCGCGTGGATTGGTTGGTTGATTAGTGATTCCGGGCGCCTCAACTACTAGGGCCATAAGTCCCGTAAGTGTATTGTATGGTTTTCATCGGGAGATGGCGATGATCTTGTCCCGCTGGATGGTGAGATCCGGCGCCAACCTACTGTCGGCTAACAGGGTTTCCCGCTAACCAGGACTCTCCCACCAGCGGGGCACCGCCCCAGCCGGGACAAGCTCTAAGCTCCCGACCAGTCTCCTGGAATATGTGGTAGTGTAGTGCATGTTACTGTAAGAGTGTGTTTAAGGGGTAGGATAGGACAGGACAAGGAAGAGGAAGGAAATATCGCGTGAGGTCCGTGGCCCGTTTGGTAAGGTACTGCTCCGGCATTCGCCTGGTGTTGATCGGAGAAACCATGGAAAACTACCGATCAAAGCAGCTGGCCGCTAGAATTCTCCTCCTGACAGCAACTGAATTCGACCTAGCTGGAAAGCTAGTGTCGAAAACCCTGCTGCCGTCAGAACTTGAACCTAGTACCTCCCGGTCAGAGGTACTGGGCTGCAGTGACATCAGTTGATGCGTGGAGGTTTGCGTGGAGGTTATTCCCTTTTTGAAAGATGTCGGGAGTGTACTTCGAATGGTTTCACGAAACATCGAAAGGATTGGGGAAACCTGTACGTAAGCTAGTGTCGCTTGTCTCAAATTATATCGTGGATAAAATTGTAGATAACATTGGACATTTTTAAATTAAAATAAATGTTGTGGAAGAAAATATGGCATGTGATGAAGTCGTCTGCATAAACGATACCACTTCAAGTAACTTAATTTGTGGGGTTTCATTATCATCTAGGTCAGGGACAGGCAGGATGGGTCCCTTCTGGCAGTCGAATTTCTGCCCTTGCCCCAAAGGCATGGCCACACGAAGTCTCTACTGTGGTAGACAAGCGAGGTAATTTGAAAGCGGTGTCAAAATAATTAAATGTTAATGGTCAAAGTATGACATATATTTGATAAGTGCACAAGGCGTTATTCCATTTGGTAAGCACATATCTTTTATTAGAAAAGTTTCTATTCTTGTTTAATCTGACTTTTCTCTTCTTATCGTCTTTCTTTCATCGTCGTTTGCTCATTACACTATAAAGTTGAGCGCGATTCACAAACAAGGTTAGAACATACTGTGTGAGATCGACGTTACGATCGGCTGCACAGATACTACCAGATGCAGTCTGTAATCAGTAAAAAAGTGAAGAAAAGTATTTATTTTAAAGAAAATTTGGACGACGGAAACAATTTAACCTCACAAAAAATGTTCAAAATGCCCTCGAATCTCTAACAAGCATTAACTCGCTTGAGAACATGTGCTGCAACCCTAAGTTTGTTCGTCAAACATGCGAATCGTTTACTCTATGTTTCCTTAGAGCTCTTCGAGGTTATCAGGCTTGTTTGCATAAACTTGACTTTTGAGGCATCCCCAAAGATCAAAAACTGGTGGTGACAAATCAGGCCAACGACATAAATTATTTTCTTCCTAAAAACCTCTTCCAGAAATTGCGTTGTTGACTTCGAAGTCTGTGATGTCGCTCCATCCAGTTGAAACCAACAATTTCTCTCATCCTATCCAACACGGAAACAAATTTTCTCCATATAATCTGATATGTATCCGCAGTTACTGTTTCTTTGGAAACAAAGGACCAATTATTCGGCACTGAGAAAGGGCACATCATTCTCCAATCTTCTTTGAATTCAATGATCTCTCAATGATGGGCTACATTCTGTTTCTCTTTTCAGATGAAGCATGGTTACATCTGAGTGGATACAACAGCCAAAACAACTGCTATTGGAGTGCAGAAAACCCTCACATACTTCACGAAGAACCACTTCTCGACTTAAAGATCGGAGTGTGGTTAGCGATGAGTTCCACAAGAATTTTAGGACCTACTTTATTTAGAACCACCGTTACTGTTTATGTTTACATAAATCAGATATTGACATTATTCTTCGAACAATTGATACGAGAAGAAAGGTTCTATTGTTTCTTTTCCCATCCCCAAAGTTTTATTGTTAAAGTGCTGATTTAATATTTCTACAGGCATGTTCGCTGCCAGTTATTGGCTTTAAAAGGTCTTATTGTAAATTACATATTTATTTAGCAGTGTATTTTATTAGTGGTTTGTATTCTATTTTCTACAACTACTTTCTCTAAAAGACATTTCTGCTCGCTTCCCGCTTGAACAATTCCACTTGTTTCTATCCACTTCATGCCCGAGTCCGTCTTCTTTTATTTATTTCTCCCGCAGCTCTTTTTCTCCGGCGCTTGCCCTCCCGCTGACCTTCAGAGCCCCTGGTGACGCGGACAAGTGGCGCCCTCGGCTCACGGCGGGCGCGCGTGGAAGCTGCGGGACGTGCCGGTCGCCAGCGCGCACGTGACCACCGCTGGCACGTGCGCACCGCCCCCGCCGTGCCGGCACCCCTTCCTCACCACCACCGATACTACTCGCTATCCCACCCTTACAATACAGCCCCCGCTGCCACGCCCCCTACGCCTCCGCTACCCTAGTTCACTATCCCACCCCGAATTTTGTGGCCTGGCCGCCCATTGGCACTCCACCCCCCGGTCGTCGTTCCACCCGCACCCAATGATCCAAACGTGCTCCCACCACACCATCCCGTGCCACCATTTCCTGCTACCTTTCTTTTTCCCGTCCCTTCCCCTGCTATCGATAAGGCCTTGGACCTCGCTTTCGTTCCCACTCCTCACATCCATCTATTCGTCTCCTCTTCTACTCATATGTCTGCTCATCCATCCCCCCCATCTCTCTTCCATTCACCCATCCCCTCTTCGACCCATCCGTCCCTTCCTCCATCCACCCTTCCCCTTTCCACGCACCTATCACCTCTTCCACCCACTCGTCCCCTCGTCCACCCATCCGTCCCCCATTCCATTCACCCGTCCCTCTTCCATCCATTCTCCGCCCGTCCATTCACCCGTTTCCTTTCCCCCCTCTTAGTTCTTCCACCCCCGCCACAGCCCTTTAGTCCCCCGCCTTCGTCCTTCGGTCACGTGTCTCCCCCCGCCCCGCTTCCACTTCATCCCTCCGTCTTCCCGCTGTCCTTTCGTCGCCCGGCCTCGCCGTGCGGTCACGTGCTTTCGTCTCCTTCGCGCTGCCGTCGCCTTGGGCACCTCGTCGACGCGTCTTGCGCCGCCCGGCCTACACTACTTCCGTTCGAAAACGAACGATTGGAGTTTACTAAGTTGCTTAGTCGTGCTAACAGAAAAATCTGTTTGAGTTCATTAGGAAGCTGAGAAGATTGATTTGTGTGATTCTCCGCCCCTTGTTGCCATGACCAGTTTTACTAAATATGAATTGGAGCTAGTCACCCATATATATTAAAAATCACACCTAGAAACTTGTGAAATTTACAATGTCTTTTTCTGACCTGCTGATAACGCAATTTTTGCAAGCGAGGGTTTACATTATTTCATCTGCGAAGGTTTTGAAACAAGCCCATGAAATGTGGGTAGTACATATTTATTATAATATAATTATTGTTATTGCTGCGTGATTGCGAGTTAATGAAATGTCGCTTTTATGCGTAATTAATTGCGGAAATTAATGAACGTTCATCATGCGTATATTTATCTGCACCAAGACTTTTTTAAATTTATTTCTTCTCGTCCGATAGTTTTGCCCTTCAAGGAGGTTCAATATACAGTACATAGTTTTTAGCCTTTTGGAAATGGTTATCCATAAACAGTGGTTTTTATTACTCGTAAGAACGTAAACATTAAGTTAAATTAGGCGAGGTAGAAGACTCCGATTTTAGATCAATTGACAGTTACGGACGATTACGGTGGTTTGAATCGGTCCTTGGGATATCTGGAGTTGATGCGTGGGTATGCAGCATTACGACCTGGACTGCAGATTAAGGAGCACGGGCAGGACTGAAGATTTTCATACAAATTTTGAACTATTCTTAGTTGCTTAATAAAAGCACTTACAATTCTCTGCGAATGCTGATGTTTGGAATGAGGCATTTAAAGTTAGTAAAAATGTATTTTCATTAACCATTGATTTTTGGAGATAGCTAGGGGCAGCACCTCCCCACACTGGACAGCTGTACGTCATGGTTGGTAGAATTAATGATTTAAATAATAACAGTCGACTCTCAACTTTCAAGGAAGAAAGTGAATTAACTAGAGGGAAGAGTTTTAATATTTTTGCAGATACTTTATTGGCTATATCATTAACGTGGGGTTTGCAAGTTAATCTTTTGTCTAATAACACTCCTATGTATTTTATCGGTAAGGAGGTCTATGGTATATATGTATTCTGAAGATTTAATTTGGCAGGGATTTTGGAACGGCGTAACGTGAAAATTTTCGCTTGGCATTTTAACGGGCTTATTTGGATTCTTCATTTTTGGGTCCAGTTAACATACTCATCACCAAGGCTTCGGTCCCGCTTATCATTTAAGCTTATCAGTAACCTTTGTAGATAGTTTTTTAAATATTTTGTCATGGGTTGATAATCGATAATGTTTTACTTAAATCGATAATATTAAGTTACTAGTATGATTGAAAATTAATAACAAATCACCGACATAATATGTCATAATATGTCATAAATGCTTCAAATATCCACTTTCTTATTTAGTTTCCGAATGTTATGACCCAAATTAAAGTTAACTTAATGCAACAATGTATAAAAGATTTGATGACATGACTAGAGGAAAACTGTTAGTAAATAGGAGTTAATAACACCAGATAAGTTACGCAAAACTTCAGAATAAATATTAAAGTGCCACATATTTTATTTTACATGAGAATAAAACTATGTGATTAGCTCATTTATCTTACTGGAGAATTATCACCTAATGTAAAAGTAAAGTGAAGATATTTCATATTACATTAGTGTAATTAGTTAAAGAAATAAATAATGTAGCAGAAAAAATGTGGCAGGTCAAAAAGCAAAACCAGATATCACAACAAAACTACTGCAAACCTATTTGTTCGTCTTTCTAATATGATAAAAGAACATGTTTTTAATACAAAAACTACCCTTCTCGTCTCGAACGCGTTGTACGTCACCACTTTTCCCTGCGAAACCCCCGTCGAACAACGCGTTGCGTTCCGGCCAGCCTCCGGACCGCCTGCGGCGCCCGTCGTAAAACTCTGTTAAGGGCGGCCGGCAGGGGCGGGCTGGATGGTGAGCAGAGGGAGTGGGGGCATTTGGGGGAAGGCGGACGGGAGCTGAGGCGTTTGGAGGTGGACGGGAACAACAGGGCACGTGGAAACGGACGATGGCGTGTGAAAATGGACTAGGGTGGGGAGGGGCGGTATTGGAGGGTGGTGGGCGGAGGCTATTGGGGTGGGCTGGGGTGAGATTGGGAGGGTTGGGTTGTGGGCGAGTGCAGGCGGGAATGGGTAGGGATGGAGGGGGTTGGTGAATGTGTTCGGGAAGTGTGGGGGGTTGGTAGGAGTTGGTGAGGTTGGTGAGATGGGAATGGGCGAGGGTGGGAATGGGCGAGGGTGAGAATGGGTGAGGGTGGGAATGGGCGAGGGTGGGAATGGGCGAGGGAGGGAATGGGTGAGGGTGGGAATGGGTGAGGGTGGGAATGGGCGAGGGTGGGAATGGGCGAGGGAATGGGTGGGTGGGGGTGGGTTGGGTGAGTGAGGGTGGATTGAAGTGGGTGGTGGTGTCTGGGCCGGGATGGATGGTGAGGACGTGGAGACAAGGGAGAGGACATGGCCGGGTGGAGAGGGGTGGAGGCGCATGAACGAAGACAGACAGGTGGCGCGCGGGGCCGGGCGGACGGGGGTGGCAAGGCAGATGGGGCGGGTGCGAGGACTCGAACCTCGTTGGGCGCGCAACTGACGTTCGAACACGACGCCGCCCAGTCGGAGGGCCGGCCGGCTGGACGTGCGGCGGATCCAGGCAGCCGGTGCCCCCGCGTCCACGTGTTTGAACGTTTTATGTCCTCTGCTACTCCGGATGGTCTCAGCGCACCCTAGGGGACCGGCATTGTACGCTGCCTGCGACGCGCCGAGGCACAGTACGCAGCAGTAACGCTCACAGCGCTGGCGTCTTGTAGGAATTCAAATTTGAAAACGTTGCTGCATGTATATAAATAATTGGCCAAAATATTTAATTAACATATTTTTAAGAGTTCTCAAAGTCAATAATAGTGAATAAATGAGTGAACAAAGAGGGGGATAATTGCATGAGTGGTATGTTCACGGAAACGAGCAACGATAGAAGCGAGTTTTCTTATATACCACGAGTGCAATTATACCTCTTTATACCCATGATACGTTTAATATTTTTTCGCTTCCATTTAAGAATAATTTAAATTTTGAGAAATTCAAGGTCGTCTTTATAATTGGATGCATGTGTTTCATGGCGTTGCTTCTGAAAAACATATCTATTTTAGTAAGCCTTGCATTGTTTTTGTTTCCACGAAATATTTGCAAATGAAAAATACTGAACATGTTGCGGATAAAATATTAGAAGAAGCTGACTAAGTCATGAAAACATTACTTCCCACGAAAAGTAAATACAGGTATCAGAGAATTCAACATGTATAAATATTGGGAAAAACAGTCACTTCTGTCACAGTTTTTCTATAGCGTACTTTTTAAAACTGGTAACACAACTGACGTTTATCTTTTTGTACATTCGTAATCCAAGTACAAAATATTTACACGTAAAATATTTAATTTTTTCAGGTTAAATATTTTATGTTGTAACACAAGTCAGCTAACTTAAAGTTTACTACCCAATTTAGTTTCATTCATTCGTTGTTTAGATGTAGTTGTAGATACGTAATATGAGATGCACATTGATTATAATCAACGATTTTTTATGGAATTAATGAGCGTATTTAGTTAAATAAACAAAAAATATATTTCAATTTTATCTAAACCGTTAAAACATTCATTTTAGGGAAATCCTAGCTAAAGAAATTCTTTATAAATTATACATTATTGCTAATGTCAAATGACCTAGATTGTTCTAAACAAAACTTATTTTATTGTATGTTAAGGAATACGTAATACATTTTGCAGATTGTAAAATTATAAATAAAATAAATAAAATTATAAAAGTTCTATGATTTGCTTATAACTATTTCTTAATTTTTTCTATATTGTCTTGACGCAAAATATAATCACGTACATGCATTTTGACACACGATATGGCGATGGTTGTTATGCAGCAAGAACTAAAGGATTGGTCACTTCTAAAACCCACTTTGTAAAATGTAGATGTAGATGAGGTTTTAGCAATTCATGGATCGCTTACTTGGCTCTCCTTGAGCATTTCTCCAACAGCTGTAACGAGGAATGAAAGCCTAAAACCTGGGACCTGAGCACCCTCGAAAACCAATCCAGACAGTGATTTCATTCGACTCGTCTCATTAGCTGCGACCGTAATTACGTCCCCGACGGGATTCAAATCGAGGACCTTCCTGACACACTATTTTGAAAGTATGGCCACCCTTCTTCTAAAAGATTGGAAACTTCTCTCTTGCGAGGTGCATGCCCGGCTGCCCGCTCGATTCCGCCGTCACCGTCGCCACTACCTCCGCCTCCAGTCCGAACGCCTCATCCAGCACCGTTGCCGTTCCTGTCTCCGCCGTCACCGTCTCCATCGCTACCGCCTTCCCCACTTCCACCTCTTTTGCACCAATAACCTCTGCTGCCTCCGCCACCACGACTTTTCGCTCTCTATGGTTTCAATCGCCCCCGCCTCCACCTTCGCCTTCTCAGCAGCCTCTTCCGTCACCCTAACCGTCTCCAGCGTCTCCTACTTTGCCCTCGATTCCCTCACCTCTCCGCCGTCCGTTCTCGCCCCGTTGCCGCCGGCAGCGCCCGCGGCGGAGGCAGACGGAAGTAATGGAGGCGCATTCGTCACGGCTAACAAACGAGCATCGAGCGGCGGCGCGGGATGGCTCCAACAATGAGCGCCGGGTCGCAATTGCTGGCAATTCCCCCGCAATCTTCCTCCCCCTTCCCCCACTCCTCTTCCTCCTTGCTGACTCCTCCGCTCCGCTCCGCTCCGCGCCGCGGCAGGCGTTTTCTGCCGGGCTGCGTGGCCTAGTAGCTCGCCCCCGCCGCTGGCTGCTCATCTCTGCTCGTCGGCGGCTCCCGACCTCGGAGGCGCTCGGCGCTCGTAGTCTGTCTCGTTTCGCATTGTCTCGGAACGACTCCCCTTCTCCACGCGAGGCTGCACCAGCATGTGCTTGGGGCTAAGTGAGCAACTAGTAGGTTTGTTGGTGGTTGAACCCAATGACGATTACATACAGATGCATGATCAAAATACTTAATTGTTGTTTCCAGACTGGTCAAACGCTAAGGTCATTAGTAGGGGGCGGATATTAACGAAATGTCTTTTATTTCTTTTCACTTTAGAACGCTGCCATTTAGTTTAGAAATTAATTTAGTGTTATAACAAAGGAAAATGACCCATTTTTATAGGTAATTATTTTGCATTTTTTGTCAATTTCCACTAATAAGACATTTTTTAAACTTTTGCCGTCATTTTTGATGCATTTTTTGCTGATTTCATCGATTTACTCAGTAGCCTATTCGATATGTTCGCTCAGAAATTCTTTTGACAGCCGTGGTATGTAATTCTTGTGGCGTTTATCAGCGCCATTGCCGGTTTGGCCAATTTCGGGATAACTAAAGACAGAGATTTCCAGGTAAAGAACTGTCCAAATTAAAGTTTACATGCTGAGTTCACTCGAACGAATGGAAGAAGCCTCGATTATATCAGTAACGTATCCAACAGCTTGAGTTGTTCATCCGAACTGTTTTTGATTTGTAACGTCATGTTTCTTTGGGCTTAGGGCATTTTTAAAGCATTTTAAGATAATTTTATTGACCATTTTTGGCGATGTTTTGGGTCATCAAAATCCGCCCCTTAGTTATTAGTCTCGTAAGTATTGTATGCTCTCCCGGGAGATGGCGGTGTTCTTTCCTCTTTAGATGGTGGGAGCCAACGCCGACCTACACGTCGGCTTGGGGGAAATTGCTCTTCCTGTGTCCCTGGAGGTGCGAATTGCCCCCCACACCTTTCCTGCCAAGACAGCTTCTTAAGCACTGGACTGGTCTCCCGAGTGTGGTAGTAAATTACATGTATGTGAGTAAGGTGAGAGAATAAGAAAGGAAGAACGAGGAATCATTGCGATCCGTCCATGGTCTGTTAGGATACTGCTCCGGCATTATCCAAGAATTGATCATAAAAATCCATTGGAGAACTACCGATCAAAGCAGCCCGCTGCTAGAATTCTCCTCCAGACGCTGGCATAATTCTACCTTGCTATGTAGCTTGTATTAAAAATCCACCACCTTCTTCAAACCCTAGGACTTCCATGATGGGCATAAAAGTTGGTGGCTTTTTGATATTAACGGTGTTTGAGTTTGATTCCTCTCACTCACGAGAAATCGAATGTCATTCATTCGAACATTCACAAGTGGTTACTGTAATTAGTTCTGTGTCTTACGTGTTAAATTACCGGTTGCTCTTGGACTACATTTCTCTGGATTGTGGAAACAAACATTGCCGTCTCTAATTATTTAGCATAAATACAGTATAACATAGCTATTCCAAAACACTCGAAACTTTAAACAGATTCATCAAAATTTTGATTGCACTCTCTATCAATATCAATATTTAAAGCAATAGCATCACCTTCACTTCTTGCCTTTATATGAAATTAATTAATCGCAATTGTTTTTGTGAAGTAATACTTGTGATCATGACATTTACCCTGCAGCAATTACGTTGATGATATCAAAAATATTCACCGAAAATATAAGTTTGAATGTCGTTCGTTCTGAAAACGGAAAACAAAACACGTTAGTTTCTCTGCAATTTGATATGTTGAACAATGCTTCTATAACTATTTAAATGTGTACCATCTTTCTTTAAACGCAGATTGACACTAGAATGTTACTTTAATATTTAAACTAAAGTATTAAATTATTTAATGAAGTCTCTGTACTAATAACTCTGTACTGTAATGAAGTACTATTAAGAAGTAATCGTTATGAAGTGAGATTATGACTAACGAGAGTAATTATATACATGAAATATATGAGCATATCACACGTTCTAAATATATCTAAAATCGCCAAAAGTTTTGGTTGTAACCCAAATATGCTACAACTGGCTCGAGCCACCCCTATTTTACCGCAGCAGTCTGCTTGTTTCAAATGACTTATCAGTCCCCATCTGTGAGTAGTGAATTATTAAAACCAATTTCTAAGATAATGATAACACATCAATACAATAGGAATTTCCTTCTCTGAGAGAAAATGTCTGATTTCATCGCTCCGACGTTCCAGAATGTGTGGGTAGCTGACTATTGAGCCTCGGTCTACAAGCCAGTTTGATCGAGAAAGGCGACCTATGGGACTGAAAATCTGATCAATTGATTGATTGATTGTTTCGTGTTTCCGGGCACGTCAACTGCTTTGGTCATTAGTCCCGTTAGTGTAATGCATGTTTCTTCTCGGGAGATGGTGGCGATCTTCCCCCGTTGGATAGCGAGATCCGGCGCCGACCTACCGTCGGCTAGTGGGGTCTCCCACTAACCAGGACTCTCCCACCAGCAGGGCAACGCCCCAGCCGGGACAAGCTCTAAGCTCCCGACCGGTCTCCCGGAACATGTGATAGTGTAGTGCGTGTGTGTAAGGGGAGAGGATAGGACAAGGAAGAGGAATGAAAGATCACGTGCAGTCCGTGGCCCGTTTGGTAGGGTACTGCTCCGTCATTTGCCTGGTGTTGATCGGAGAAACCACGGTAAACTACCGATCAGAGCAGCCAGTCTCTAGAATTCTCCTCTAATCAGCGACTGAACTCGACGTAGCTGAAAAGCTAGTGTCGAAAATCTTATCGCCGTCAGGACTCGAACCTAGGACCTCCCGGTCAGAGGCGCTGCAGTAACATCAGTTGATGCACTGAGCTACCGCTCCCGGTAAAACCTGATCAATTGATTGATACTTCATACTTGCGCAATGTTTGATAAATTTCAAAGTTGGTAACTCGTCGGACGATATCAGGCGGTGGCTGCATGAAGCCTGCGATGTTGGTGGTGAGAGGGGATGGTGTAGTGTAGATGTGACGTGCGGTAGGTGGGGTTGGAAGAGAGGGTGCGAGAGGCAGGAAATTGATGCGCGGGGGAGAGGGGCACTGAAGAAAGAGAAGGGGTGTACGTGTGTGAGGAAAAGAGTTTTTTCTTGAGTGCCATCAAAGCGTACAAACATCAAAAGAGAAATGAAAATTCAAATGTGTCTTCTTGATGTAATAGTGCTTTGCGTTTTGATTTTTCATGTGGATATTATTGAGATTGAGAAGGATCAGAAATTCGATTCTTTTTCTATTCCGGTTCTTTGCGTTATCGTTTTTTTGTGAGTGGAATTTTTCCTGTCTACGAATGTAGTACAAGGGAACTTACAAACTGTATCCAACTTGATATTCTTGTTGATATACATGTAGCGACTTCAATGAAACAATTTATTGAGTGCATGTGACTTCTGCTACCTTGAATAGAAGGACTATTCATTATTTATCAGATATGTGACGTATTTATGAAAGGGAATTCATTTTTCTTTTTAAATTTTTGTAGCTAATAGAACCATTATAAATGAAAACGACACTCTTCATTCCTTATGCGTTAGATGCAATTTGCGTTTTATGAGAATACGTTGAAATTTTTGTCGGTTAATTTACAATGCGATTTGTTATTGCCTTTTGAAAATTTACATTAACTTTTCACAGATTAACAATTCAGGATTGATGTGAATATCTTACATAAAAGAAATGCAGGAACTGCAAAATCCTAGTTTGTCGATTCACGAAACAATAGTTTCGTGAATCGACAAACTAGGATTTTTAAATCGAGGTTTTCGTGCCGTTTCGTTTGGGCCTTGGTTCCCTACTTCAACGCCGCAAGAGAATGGCAATAGAGAGACAATAATATTCTTGATCGTTGTATCTTCAAGTAGTCAGTCACGCAATACAGATCGCACAATAGATTCCAAATACAATAGATGAGTGAGAAAAATAATGAATATATTGTTCAAAGAATTCTGTAAGCTTAATGTTCAAAAATGATTTCAAATCAATTATTACAATTTTCTCTCCACACTAGTATGTTAAAGATAACGCTCCCCTTAAAATATAAAAGTAAACCTTTTCAGAAGTTAAGACTGGTTGTTAATTATAAAATACACTCGTAAAATTTTAAAAAAATCGTTACTTTTAAAAAAAATTATGTGATGTATGCGATTTTTCTATCATATGAACAATATAATACGACGTATTATTAGCACAGAATTAACAGTTTATTTTTTGAAATTCGATGTGTGATTGTCATAAGCCAAGAACCCCAGTTTTAGTTTTAATGATAGAATCGGCATTCAGCGCTAGTAACAATGGCATTGTTTGCAAAATCGGAAGTCAAAGAATACGCGTTGTTAGGACAATCGATAAACAAAGGATAATATTCCATGCTTGGTGTCGTAGCGCTGTGCAGATTATATGCAAAAGGTGTAGAGAGGGCATTGAGAGCTGTGATGTTATAGAAGGTCGCAAGGGATCACTCTCTGAAAACATATTGAAGCGTACACACGTAAGCGGTTGGTGAGGTGCGAGTGGAGTTTAAGCATAGACTGGGTGTTATTTAAATGATGAGGCAGAAATTTATAATTAGTTCGATAGTTTGGTATTGTTAAAAAAGTATTAGGGTATTGAAATTGTAGATTCTATTAATGTAGTAAGTGGAAGTTTGAATTAAAACGACTCCGAGGGGATATATTTCAGGGTAGCTCCGTAGATGGAAGGATTTTTCAATAAGTAGCTGAATATAGTCAGTCGCGTGTAGGTGTTTCATACGGAAAAGTCGAAATCGCATATTGATTTTATGGAAAACACTAAATCCTATTAAGACCAAATCGTTGAGGACATTCTGGAACATTTTTAATTTATTTTAATGAAGAACGCGAGAATTGGGATACCAAGGATTCCACGGACAACATCCTGCTGGTCAGCCGAGAAGCCATCTAACAAGGTATTGTAGTAAGGTTACGAACTATATTCAAACCTGTACGGTGTTTTAACGTTCTGCATTGAAAAAGTAATTATCATGAGATCAATAGAATTTGTAATAGTATACATAAGAATAAATGTTAAATTTTTATTGTTGAAAAAGGCTGATAATTTTTATTAGTTGCCATCAATCTAATAATTGGTTCCAATCAATAGAACTTCCAGGAATTGTAATTCTGTATAGAAGTACATGTCCACATCCAACAGGTAAGGAGTAATAAGTTGTACGTCAAACAGATGATTAAATTGGAAGTAAATTTAAAAAATTAGTGTTGACATTGAGAGAATTTGTGAACATAACAGGTCAACGGTTAAAATAACAGTATTAACAATAACAGTGTAAGTAATCCCCTTCATAGTTAGATGTTTGTTGTAATAGTATCCACATTAATAAAAATAATAGAAGAGACGAAAAAAGAATTTCGCAAATAGCTAGCCTACCATGGGGCATGAGACATAGAATAGTTCACAGTAATATATCTATGTCTTATTCTTCAATTTTTATAGTAACAAATAAAAAGAAGATTTATTTGAGTAATAACCCAACTACAATTTTGATTTGTACTAATGAAATAAATTAAAAAAATGAATATTTAATTGCGGTATTTTCATATTTAAAGCAAAATGTAGTTGTACTGTTTCACAAAGGAAGTCATTTCTAGGGAAATGTTAGGAAATGCGTTGATTTTTGTTTGTAATTTTATGACGCCATTTCCACAATTCCCCTCTTCACTTTCTCGATCTCCTTAGAGCCGACAGACATGAGCCCTGACCACGTGTAGTACTTTCGCCTCCTGCTCCTGTAACCAGAGAGTCCCATTCCGTTTCACAGACCGCGTTCCGTTTCTGTCGCCCGGCGGACCGGGGTGCGCGCTTTCGGGCACCACTTGTTTACGCGGTCGCCGGCGGCGGCACTTAAGCTTAGCCCCGCCCCTCTCCCCCACCCCGCCTGCCCCGCCCGCCCGCCTTCACCTGCCGGCAGCTTTACGATCGGGCACCCTGCGCGGTCTCCTCTCCTCTTACCTTACTGCCTGCTTTATTTATTTTTTATCTTCTCTCCGAGGCGGCGCCCGCGCCCGCGCCCGCCCCTCCCACCGCTGCATGAATGTGGACTATCCGTTTGTGGAAGTGCTTTGGTTTGTGAACTCCGCTGCCCGCTCCCGCCCCGCGCTCGAGACCGTTTCGCTCTCCTCGCTTTCTTTTCCTTTGCCTCTTCTTTGCCCGGTTGCTATTCGACGGGCTTCCTTTCCGGCACAACCCTTGCTGCTGCTGCTGTTCTGCAGCCAGGCCGTCTCCACCGCTACTACACTCACGAGAGTTGTATTTCTTCTGCGGAGCACTATTTGCTTGTTTTTACGAACATGTTTGCTTCTCATTTAGAGGCGGGCCCGCCTCCTTTCGCTCCATCGTGTAATGATGCGCCGGGTAGGGAAAGGGAGGGGAGGGGAGAGGGGAGTCGGGGAGGAAGTGAGGATGGTGGAGGAAGCTGAGGGCTCTTATACAAGAAGGGGAGGGTCGGTCAGACTGTGGAGGGAGGCATTGAAATGAGAAGAGAACCGAAGAGGCGGAGTTGTTGACGGAGAACGTATTCGAAAATGAGGTGTGTTGCTGCAGTAGGAGAGGGAGGATTGCCAATTTTGCGAGAAAGAAGTCACTAGAGATCTTCCCGAGAGCGTAAACAATCCTTAAAGTCGGTGATATATGCATAAATTAAAGTCGAATGAAGTAACTTAATAACGTAGTTTCAAACTACATTAATAATTTAGTTATTTGACTTTAAACTAACGTTGACTCTACGGAGTAATTGTGAGTGCTTGAAAGTGAATACTGATGATATTCAGGTGTATATGCCAGTTGATCTTCACCTGGTGAATCCAAATTAATACCATTCTTACCTGACATGAATTTCGACTTCAAAAATTTTCCTGCCGCGTACAGCAGTTACCTCCATAGCTGTATGCTTTACGTAAGTGTATATACGCAAATTAATAGTACGAAAATCTATTTTCTTTCTGGATCTCAATTTTAGAGAAGATCTAAATAAGAAAAGAGGATAAGCAATAGATACCTTACAAGGGTAAGGAAAGCATTTATCGTAAACAAGTTGATTCGAGTAAAGGAGGGAAGGATCGTGATTCAAGGAGCTCGATTAGTATGTGAATTATTTAGAAACAGAGGTTAGGAAAATGAAGGCACAAGGAACCTAAAAGCTGAAATTTTGTGCGCATAAACAGTGAAAGTGGAGGATCGATTGAGCTTAAGATCGCGAATGGGCAATTTATCTCGTTGGAAAGTCAAAGCTCTGAAGATGGAAGCCGGTTCCTGGAAAATTTCGTGGTTAATGCTATTGAGCTCACGAGAAAATCAAAAGGAGGGAAACTTCCCGGGAGTGGCAAAGGGTCCCAGGAAGAGTGAATGAGCAGATTCGAGAGAGAAGATTGCTGGGTACTCTGAAACTTAGCATCAAGATGCTTGGCGATCCGTGTATTTTGTTCTACCTCTTAAGTATATTGAAATTTACCACAATTGTAAAGAATTTATATATTTTTTGTTGAACGGTAGCAATTATTAACTAGAATATATTTTACACCTTACGCCCTTCAACATGTACGTCCTGAATTTGGGTTTATTGAAATATTTACAACTTTCTTATAGGTATGTTTTGAGAATACTAGTAATCAAGACACATACAAATTATATTTGTCACGCATAGTGATATAGCTAATCAAATGATGCACTAATAGAAAGGGGATTTCGTACATACATCTGAAACTCTATGATAGTACGTTAGGGTGTTTAAAATGGAACGGAGGTTTAAGGAATCCTTCGTACAGAGTTCACACACACACGAACACACACACACACACACACACACACACACACACACACACACGATTAAGACGAAATAACGTTTATTCACAATCGTTACATGGTGGCTCCTGCAAAGAACACACATGACACTTTATAAGGATGATCTTGCCGGTGAAGTTTTCGACGATGCGTCAAACTGGCATACTGATAACCTTCACGGAGCATGTGTGAACCCATACACGCGAAGCGGGAAAATACCCACTGACTAGCACAGTAAAGTTAGGCTACGGTCACACTGCAGTTGAAAATCGGTCACTCGCTATCGGACGACTTTGAGTGAAATTGACTGACCTTTTCATCTAAAAATATCCAAATGTTTCATCGGTTGCAAATTGTCATAATTCCACGGCTTATTGTTTGAAACATTGTCAGAAGTATACTCAATATTTTCTACCTGTATTGAAGATGGTCTTGGTATTACAGATGACATTGACTCTTCAGCTGATTTCGGGCCAATAGAAGCGACAGAATCGCAAACGCAACAGATCTTCGTCGACCACCGATATTTGCGGATGCGTTAGAAGTTGAGTTCGTTAAGGTTCACTAAGACCATTTCCGTTAATCAGCACGTGCTTGAATGAATCTGACACATCGGATAAATGTTCGATGTTGGACAAACAACATTCAGGTCAAAATTGACTTCACTGTGACCACCGTATTAGTTTGAATTCGAAACCCTTTGCAAGATGTAAGTTCATAGTTCACGGACACTGAGGTCACGTCACTATCCGCACAAAAATTCTACAGTACAGTTTACAGTTTATAACTTGTAACACTCCGTTGCAGAACAATGAACAACAACATATTTAGGCGATTACCGCACTATTACAAATATACCTTTGACAGGCAGTCACTCTTGTGCAATTGTCATGATAGCCTTAAATAGAATTCAAAGTTGCTTAATGCAAGTGAATTTTACGAGGCGTCTGGCTTACCCGTACGCCAAGGGAAGGCTTTTTTAAACTCTAAAAACCCTTCCTGCCGTGGGGATGCACGGATGTGTGGAAACCCCTTGAGTAGTTCTCGAAATTCGGCATGCCGGCGCGTGGCGAGCCATAGGAGTGAATGATTCTGAGTAATTGCGCGCGCTTTTTGATAAACACATGTTATACAGCAAGACAGGCGAATGTCATTGGAAGATTGCGTGTTGCGGTAGCGGTCTGAGGATGTCCCTTCTCAGTACCAAGGTATTTTTAAGCCGTGTCTGTCCGTCCTGCTCGTCATGGCGCGTCTCAGTTCATCTTGTCTGGCCCCTTTCCGCCTTACTTCGGGGCCCCGTCCGCCCACGTCCGCCCCCGTCCGCCCACGTCCGCTCCCGTCCGCCCCGTCCGCCCCCGTTCGCCCCGTCCACCCCGTCTGCCCCTTTCGTCCGCCCCCTTCGCCCCCGTCCGGCCCCGTCCGCCCCGTCTGCCCCCGTCCGTCCCCGTCCGCCTCCCGCCCCGTCTGACCCGCCCCCGTCCGCCCCGTCCGCCCCGTCTGCCCCCGTCCGCCCCGTCCGTCCCCCTTTCGTCGCCCCGGACTACCACCCCCGTCCGGACCGTCTCGCCCCGTCCGCCCCGTCCGTCCCCGTCCGCCCCGACCACCCCGTCCGGACCTGTCCCCCGCCCCCGTCCGCCCTCGTCCGCCCCCGTCCGCCCCCGTCCGCCCCCGTCCGCCCCCGTCCGCCCCCATTCCCCGCCGCCCGGCCCCTGTCTACCACCCCTGCGCTCGCCCCGTTCGCCTCCGTCAGCTCCTGCGAGCGCGACCCCGCCCCCTCGATGGTGCGCAATTGATGGCAGCGGCTGCCACGGGGCGCGCGCGAGGCTGGGGGCGGTGCGCATGCGATTAAGGGGCGGATGCCGATGCTCCGCCCGGAGGGAGCGCCAGCACGCGCGGATGTGTGTGTATGTGTTAGTGCGCATGCATGTGTATGCGTGGGCGTGTAAGCATTTATTCGTGTGTATATGTGTATGTGGAGGGGTGGCATGCGTATGCATAAGCTCCCCCATTCATCTTTAGACTCGAAGACTCGTTAAGCCTGAAAGAGGGAAATCTTTTTCTGCTGGAAGTTGCGTCGGAATCTTTTACGCTGTGACGTTGCGTCTTGTTTTTTCAGAGAGGGAGAACCTGAGCTGTTCTTTCTAATTTTTTTTGTCCTTTTGAGTTTCGTAATGAAGCTCTATTTAACAAAAGAGGCGTTGCATATTGGTACCAAGAATATGGATTCTGTAGATTTTAGTTATGAAACAATGACTCATTCATGATTTTATCTTGAAGGTTTGAATGTCTCCCGCTCTGTAGTGGGAGATTGCAAACTTATTGTGCATTTACGGGTTTGGAAGATGATAACTTTATGGTAATGAGCATGTGGTGAGAGATCTCATTTAATAGAGCTATAAGTATTTCTGACGTTTTGCCACTGAGTATTTCAGAAAAAAACTGCGACATTATCTCAGGGCTTCAACATGTCGAAGACCACTTCATATTCTGAAATGGTGGTTAACATTAATTTTTCCTCTACTAAACTAATTCGAATGCCCGGGATATCAAAATTTTTCTCCTTGTTAATTTTATTACTGAACTATTCATATTTTTATAAAACAAGCATTATATTATTTAAAGCTACAAAATCCAGGAATAAAATGCAGTGAGAAATAGACTGGGGCTTTAATATTGGAGTTAGAACAGATTAGAAAATAAATGTGAACTTTTAGAATTTTGAAAATATTGGTGGTTTCAATGAAAATCGAAACTATGCCCTATTTATAAATTCACCTTCTTCTATTCGAGAAAAAAGCCATGAAAAAATCTGCAGCCATTTTTCAGCAAATTTTGAAAATGTCACAGGGTTAGGTAAAGTACATCCCAAAATTAAAATATTTAGAGTATCTCCGAAACAGTATAACTAGATCTACTCTTGACTCTGTAGTTAATTCAGATACCTGTGTGAAGGTGTAGCTCAAAATAAACTAAAACAATGATTTTACGACCAAAAATTAAAACTCTTGCTGAGGAACTTCCACTACTTTTACTAAAGTAAAAATGAGGAATATACATAACAATGTCGGAGAAGAAATTAACATTCGAATATCTTGTACTGAAGAAAAGGATAGGCAACATTCATTTCAGGAATGTAATGAAGCATGATGGAGACGGAAATGAATAAATGCATTCGTATCACTTCCAAACAAGCGAGGTACCGCCATCAGAATACGCACGCAGCGCAGCAAATGGGAGAATGGGAGGACACCGGCAGTTGAGGGAGAGGGGGAGGGGCCGCGCGCAGAGCTGTTTTTCTGATTTACACGCCGGTGTTTGCAGATACGCATTACATTTGAAAATGAACTTGCGCTGCGAATGGGCGATTTAATTCCTGCGCTAAAAGTGCCTCGCTTCGCTTCTCCCCATCTCACTAAGCCACGCGTCACTTCCCACTGGCTCACCGCGCCTTGCCTCGCCTTGTTTCTCTCCGCCCCACCACACCCAGCCATACCTCGCTGATCCCCACCTCATCACAGCCTACCTTGCCTCGCTTATCCCCACCTCACCACACCTTGCCCAGCCTCGCTTATCCCCACCTCACCATACCTTGCCTTGCTTTGCTTATCCCCACCTCATCACTCTTTGCCTTGCCTCGCTTATCCCCATCTCACCACACCTTGTGTTAAATTTGAAATTTAAGGAGCCATCAACTTTGTGTTTTTGTGCCATCAAGAAGCCAACAATCACCCGAGAAGTCAACTGAGAAGATCTCACACCCCTAGGTTATAAGTTGTTCTTATGTAATTAGATTAAGTATGCTTAAACAAGGGTAATTTTTTGACATTGAATATTTCAAAATTGGTAATTCTTAAAAATCTGTGTGTGATCTCATGGCCATGAGAAGGTTCCAAAAACCTGAAAATTTGTTAGCAAGAGCTAATTTTTTGGATAGATGGTCTGTGAGAAAAAATTAGCATTTTGTGCAAAATATTTTATTGTTTTCAAAACAGGTATTTGTTAATTATAAGAAAACTATTGATTTTGGCGGTCTCTACTAACAAAATCTGAAATTTAGAGCAAATTTGGGGTTCAATGGACACCTTGTTTGCCTTTCCAGCTCTGAAATAAGAGTTTTTATGGCAAAATAAAATATTATTGGTGTGAATCCCTGTATCTCTGGTAGATGCCGCCACCTATGTGTTGATGCCTCACAGGTTGCATAACCTTGCAGGCGCAAATATGCAAGCGCCGTGGTCTAAGAACTTTGTACCAAGCGCTTTATATCGATATTTCCCCTCTACCCCCCTATACTACCAAGTGTATACCCCTTCTCTAGACAGTATAAAAGACGTGCGCTTCGCTCGCATAGTGCCTTTTCGCTTAAGATTTTAACTTTTGTGTTTGTGTCAAAGCTTTAGCTTTGCTACTCTTGTCCATGCCACAGGGATTCTGTTTTTTAATGTTTTGGCAATTAACTCCCAGCGCACAGGCCGTTATTGCCACCGCCATTCTATAATTGGTATTTGCGAAAGGCCCGGCTCTGGATCGAGTCGTCATTTTGTTTTTATTGTAAATATGTATGAGTTCTAGGTTAGTGTTTTTAGGTATGAATGTGGTTTTAGACATGAAATTGGATCTTGTACATTTAGTGTTGTAAAATATGATGTTATAGTTATGAAGCAAGTGTATTCCTTTAGTTTTTGTTGTGTCGCATTCGCAGCTGGAATATATGCTGGCTTACGATTGCTAAGGAAATTTGATTGTTCAACTGTTCATTACATGATTTTGGTTAATGTTTCAGTTTTCGTGCTCCATTTGTGACTTCTTCGGCATTCGGCCGTTTTTGTCGGTTGGGAGCTTCGTAATAGACGGCAGCTGAGCCCGTACAGCACAAGGCTGTGGCTCATTGTTGCTGCTCTCGTCTTCGCCCCGTGAGCGATTTCTTTGTCGCTCGGGCTAGTGGCAGATTGGAGTCCGGCACCAGGGCGCCGACGTGGAAAGGCCACCGGCATTCGTCTGGGCCGAGACCGCCTAGCCTTGAACAGGAATATTCATGCTTCATTTGAATTTGTAAAAACCTGGTAATTATATAAGGATCCAATTTCATGTATTTGCTAACTACGCACTCATACAAGTTCTGTTCTGGAAAGGGTCTTGTATTTTTTCGTAATTTCTGCTTATCATAGTATTCCTTTTGTATTGAAGGATGACTAGGTAGCCATCCTTGTCAAATTTGTATGTAATGTATTTGGTTTCCTCGCCCTAAAGTGGGCATTTGCGAGGAAAATCAAGAATACTGTAATTCTGCATTGGTTTAGACGCGTAAATTGAAGCGTCTTTCCTCATGTTATTTTTTTTGTAATCATAGGTTTTTGTATAGAGGCAATTCGCCTGTCAATTTTGTGATTATTATAGTTCTGCTTTGTCATTTTGCAATATTATTTCTTTCTGCTAAAAAGGACCATTGTTTGTAAATTTTTGTTTATAATAAATTGTGTTTCTGGTTATTTTGGATTGTCATATCTCCATTTCCGAGATCCTGTAAAGTTAAAGATCCTGTTTGTTTCAAAGCCTGGTGCGTCCTTTCGAACAATTTCGAATGTGACGACAATCTTCACGAAACCGATGGCTAGGAGTTCTCTGTGTTAGCTCCGAGTAATTTCTCATTAGGTAAATGCATGGTCACCTCGCTTATTGGCGAGAATTTAACTATTATTTAACTTTGCAATGCCCTCAGCAGCTGGCGACCGTATAGTGCTCTTGCATTTTGTTTATTCACGTACTTCGCCACTTGCCAAATATAACACCTTGCCTTGCTTAGCTTATCCCCACCTCACCACTCTTTGCCTTGCCTCGCTTATCCCCACCTCACCACGCCTTGCCTTGCTTAGCTTATCCCCACCTCATCATACCTTGCCTTGCTTAGCTTATCCCCACCTCACCACTCTTTGCCTTGCCTCGCTTATCCCCATCTCACCACACCTTGCCTTGCTTTAGCTTATCCCCACCTCATCATACCTTGCCTTGCTTAGCTTATCCCCACCTCACCACTCTTTGCCTTGCCTCGCTTATCCCCACCTCACCACACCTTGCCTTGCTTAGCTTATCCCCACCTCATCATACCTTGCCTTGCTTAGCTTATCCCCACCTCACCACTCTTTGCCTTTTTAACAGCTTATCCCCACCTCATCATGTACCTTGCCTTGGCAAAGCTTATCCCCACCTCCACCACTCTTTGCCTTGCCTCCAGCTTATCCCTACCTCACCACACATTTACCGCAACCCAGCTTATCCCCACCCCCTCATCAGCCTCTCCTTGTAGCTTATCCCCATCTCATCACGCAATACCTTGTGTTGCCATTCCTACTCACACCACACCTTGCCTTGCATAGCTTATCCCCACCTCACCCTGTGCCTTGCGTTGCTAATCCCCACCTCATCCACACAATGCCAACCCCCTTTCCTTATCCCCACCTCACCACACCTTGCCTTGACTGCCTAATCCTCACCTCACCACACCCTGCTTTGTCTCACTTATCCCCATCTCATCACATCTTGCCACCTGACTTCTTCCTGCTCCATCTCCTTTTCCTCGCTCCTACTCTCTCTATCCCGCCCTTCTTAAGCTGGCTTTACACTAGCAAGAAAATAGCGAGCAATATTATTTCGCAAGAAAAGTTGCCAATGTAAACATTGCGGCAATAAATATTTCTGATGTTGGCAATATTTCTTGCTAGATATTCCGATCGTAATGTAAACACCCGTGTTTCCATCCTCGGAAAGATATTGCCGGCTGTTGCTGGGACTAGAATTGGATTGAAGTCTGAGCAAGATATTGCTGGAAGAAGCCAATGATGGCCACGGTCAGATGCGCTGGAAGTACGGTTAAGGTAGTACATAGACGTATTATTTTGAATTGTTATATCATTTTTTTTCGTAAAATGGGTGTGTGAAAAAGTTTAATAAAATAAATGAAGTAATAAATATTACAAATCCTTTATGGTTGATTATCGAATGGTTCAAATTTTGATTTAGCTACAGATGCTCCCTAATTATTAATTTTGTTATGTTAAAAATTATCAAGATTCCTAATCTAAGATTTTAAGATTAATGTATAATACATCAACATTATATAAAGGACATTTTAAAACTTTTTACTGAATTAATAATTGCGCTTTTTATAAATAGAAAATTACTTAGAACCCACGTGAATCGTAGTCCACGAAAAAATATTGAGGCTCCTGAACCGAATTTGCACAAGCCCCTTTCCCTTTCGTCTTAAAATACAGCCACATGTCTTCACAAAACGTCGTTTCTTTGCCTCTTCATTGAGCACAATAACTGCGACCACGACTCGCATCTTCTCCCTTCTACTAACCATGTCGGAGTGAGATATAACCTCACTTAAGTTGACGCGCCATTTTCCTCGTGACATCACCAAGTACGGCAAGATAAAGTTCTAATGTAAAACGATCGGCAATATCTTGTCGGAAAGATCTTCCTCCCAACTTTCTGGCAACATATTGCCCCGTCTTGTTCTTGCTAGTGTAAAGATGACCGCAAGAAACAGCAACAAATTGCTGAAAGATGTTGCGGAAACCTATTGCTAGTGTAAAGCCAGCATTAGACACGTTGTGCCCTGCCTCTGACCAACCTTCCTGTCCTTATCTATACCCGCCTCGTGCCGTGTAATGTGGGAACAAATTTACCTAAATTTACGAGCTGATTCAAGGGCTATACAAGCAAATAATACATAATCATATGCATAATATATTAGAAATAGACTGTGTTCTACTTGCTAGTTTAAAAATTTTTTGACGTTGATTGCCGTTCTGCACTGCATACTTGAGTGGATGGGTTTGTATTGTAAAAAAATATTTTAGACAAATATTGACGAACACGTAATTCAAAGCCTAAATCATCAAATAGTGGGTTATATCTTGCATTCTGTTCTTCAGTTTAAAATTAATGATTTGGCTTTTTTTTCTTTCAATTGAGTGTTGTAATTTGTGACATGTTTTTAAAATAATAAAAATAAATAATAATAACAGTTTTATATTCCTATAATTAGTCTATAATTAACGTCTATGTAGTTTTTTAGTAACCTTTATTTTTGATTTTATGCCAGCTAGCTTTATTTTAAAGCTAGCTGAACATTGATTTTTGAGAAAACTACAAGAGCCTAAGATTTTGAAATAGATAATTTAATTAGCCTAAAATGAGCCAAAAATAAAGAGTTTTATTTGTGTCCTGCTGTAGTTTGTCAGCTTTATGGACATGAAAGTATCGCGTTTACAGATTTAGAGTGATAGTTACATGGTCGTGTTATTAAGTTATAAAAGAAGATAGTAAGTGGAAAGGCTGATAATATTACGAACCTGACATCTAATTGGCATGAAAATGGTTCGCGCACCATGTAATTGCATTTTAGGTCTCTTCAGAGCGCTTATAGTGAATTCTTTCAGACTTTCAATTAATTCTAGATCGCTTAAGCATTTCGAAGATATTTTGAATGAAACATTTACCACTGCATGGGTATTAAAGTCCAAAACCAGTAAGTTTGGATAATTTTGTGATAAATTAAAGAAAAATGCTGTGTAGGTCTGAAAGATCTGGAAAAGTTCCGAGACTCAGCTCAGAACTTAAAGAAAACGTCGACACCCTTGATGGGATCTCGAAGATTCTCTAATTGTACTCACGACTATACAACAGAAACGAGGCTTTATTTCCATTGTAAAATAATTGTAATTATATATATACACACGTACTAGCTGAAGTACCCGGCGCGTTGCTCAGGCATTTATTACAATAATTATTAGACAGGAAGAATAATTCCATCTTTTAATGCCCGGCGGCGGGCTACTCCTTCCTGCCAAGCCCTGCCCTGTCACGCCCCGATAGCCCTGTCTTCTCTTGACCCCCATTTGGAAATTTCTAGACTACCTCTCTCACTTTTCCATAAAAATACGTATATTATTTTTGTGGAGTTTTATGTATTATTCAATTTTTAAACACTTTGAAACTCACAATGTTCTTGCCACTTTTTATATAGCACGGACTGAGAATAATGCATGTACATTGACATTATTTACCACTTTAGTTACGGCTTTCTTTCAAATGTTCCACATGGAACTAACGTGTTCCACTCAGAACTAACAAATCACCAACGTTCACACAGGGATATTACATAACCTTATTCAAACCTAAATGAATTTCCTAATAATTCTGGACATTGATGAAATCAGTAGTAGATCTCAGACGTCATCCTCTGGTGTTGCGCAGCTAAACTATGTTGATTGATGTCATTGATGCACTCTTGAATCTGTGATGTAAAGCTGGACCAAAAATGTCCAGAAAAGTAATTATTTTGTAAATATATTATGGTTAATGGTTGTAAAACAAACCCTATAGTACTCCAAACCTTTAAAGAATGCTAGCACAGAAGTTTCATCCGCATTGGCGCGTGTGTGTCTTCCATATTAGAGTACAACAAGGCAACCTTGTGTGGTAGCCGCGCTTTTGCCTTCATCCTGTAACCGCTGTCAGCGGGCGGGCGCGTTATGACCAGCACGTCATTAGAGTCCATAATTATTGTTGTGGGAGCGGAATAGAGCCTCGCGGCTAATTGCCGTGTTGATAAATTTAAATCAAAGTAATGAAACAGCTTCCACGTGACAGCAGTACTGTGCCAACGCACCTCACCTCTGTTCTCCTCACGTCATTAGCATGACTTGTGTCGGACCAGGCCATCGTCATACTACAGTGTTCGCGAGAAAAAATTAATCTAACTTCCGCATACAAAGCTGTAAAATGATTGTCGATTCTTATCTCATTTTCAGGTTCCTAGTGACGGTAGTGTTTTTATTTCCACAAGAAAATTTGATTCTCTTGAATAGGAGGTCATTTGAAAATCTGTAACTCGACCTTTTCTTAATCATACAGAAAAATACACTGTCGTGATCAGTTATAAAGCGGCGACTATACGTATGAAATATAGCACTAACATCAGAGTAATGATATTTTATTTTAGATTTGTGTTTGATTCTTGCGATTGTGTCTACTTTTGATGAATTAGAAAACGATAAACTTTTGTATGAAATCGTTAAGTGTCCATGTAGTGTCAACATAAATAGGTGAATCTCTAAAATTGTAAATAAAATATACTAAACCTTAAACTGTTCTAAACTTTTAAAAACATAATAAACATTTCATATTACTTTCTTGATGATTTAATCGTATTCTCCCTGAGTTATTAGATCTCTCGGAATGTAGAGTCGTTGATTACTACATCATATTTGGGATCTACCGATGTTTTTCTTTACTCTAGATTTGCAGAAAAGGATTTATTTAAAAATACAATAACGTTACATTCTTGATACATGATATGTCCATTCTGTATTCTTCAATTTTTTTCTTGATTGTGAATTTCAAGTGCCTCCCAGATGGTCTCGTTTTTCAATTTTTTTGTTGTATCGAGAAGCTTTCCAGTATTCTTGGAATAACTGTTTACTAAAGGGAGTTTCCTGAATCTTGTAGAAAATGTTCAGGAACGGTGAAGTGCTGTTTCAGCCCTTGAAGATCGTCAGTTACAGTCAGTCTCTAGACATTACTTCAGTGAAATATATTCTGATCAGATTATAAAATGAAACTTGAATGGCAAAAATCAATCCTTCCAAACCCTGCAAAGTTTTATACTTATTAAGGATTGGAAAATATGATAAACATTTCAGATCCAGATTAAATGTTCGGAACTTTCCTTGGAGAGTCACTTTATTTCAGGAATTGTCTGTCATGTGACGATGAATGTGACAGACACGAAGAACTTGTCTGACTTAAGAGCCTAAAGACTAGTTGACCAGGCTGATCATATGGTCGTGGAGGCTATAGTGCAGGTCAGATGACTGAGTAGTGTCGGACATCGCGCGAAATATGTCTTGTTCGGCGCGGACCAATAGTGGATTGGCGTCACCTACAGTGTAGACCCTACGTCTCCGCTTGCTTGTAGTGAAATTGAACGTGCCTCGCCCTACTATGAGAAGCCAAGAGATCCACAAATTTTTATTAATAAGCCAGTGTAATAATATCTATTAGGTCAATATGTATTAGTTTAGGAATAATAATAATAATAATAATAATAATAATAATAATAATAATAATAATAATAATAATAATAATAATAATAATTGTCTTTATTTGTGGCAAGGCTCAGACCTTGAGGTCTGCCCTTCCACGTGACCACCTTAATGAACTTACAGTTTTAAAAATTACAGTTGAGGCTTTCAGAGGTAAATAATATTAACTGACATTTCATATCACTGAGGAAAAAAATCAATTTGTGGCTACCATCTACATTAATTTATCTGTGCGAGTCAAATAAATGTATTGTCATTTTTTAATTACTCTTGAAATTATGCAAAATGGAAATACATGATGCAAGGAACATTCTTTAAAATGAGATACAAATGAGCTACTACTTATTCCTCTTAGAATCAATAATTCTAATTTCGTCCGAAATGTCTGTTGTCATGACCCGATATGCCTCAACTGTGAACAATAAACAAAAAAGGAGGGTATATTTTACATTTACGTCTGGGATGCAATACTAGGGACCATCCCGGCATACGCCTTAAACGATTGAGTAAAACCAAAAAAATACGGAGGAAATGAAACCAGAACGGACAGGGTGCCATGGTAAAAAGTGTAAATAAATAAGCCGGGGAAAATGTGTGATTGCAGTAGAATAATGACACGCTAGAGGGGGTCAAAGCCCCTTGTAATGAAAGTAGGATGGGTGATAATACATAAAGAAACGGGATCAGTCCCTTTCGACCGCTGACCATCGTGCTGTTCATATCGAGTCTAGTACGTTTCGGGTTTTCACTAGGTTGACGTGTGGTGGACGACGCTGAACGTAGGAGGGGAATGGGCTAGTATAATTTTAACAATACATTAGCGTCGGAACAATTTGAGAATAATTTATGTAAATTTAACAGCACATAATTTGTGGACTGAACAGAAACGAATATGTTTAGGTGAACGCAATTAGATCGAGAAATAAGTCGTAACTTTCTTATTTATCAAACACAAGCAAAATACCCGGCGTTGTCCGGGCTTTCTTCATATTCAATCCTTGCAAATGAGGAAAAAGAGCAATTTTATGTAAACCACGGTTTTTAAGATAATTATTTTTAACGTAATTGGTTCAAATTTTAATAAAATACTATAATTTTCTTTCATTTTATTTTACAACACATTGCTATTAGATGAAATTTTTATTATCTTATGCACCTCTTCTGGCCTCTAGCGAATAAATTAGGTACCGGTTTTGCTGCAGCACTACTGGGCTCTGGCGGAATATATTAGGAACCACGTGCTCTTAGCGAGAAGCGGAAATGGTCGCGGTGCATCAACGAACATATTATTTAAATTATTTATTTTCCGCATTTGAGTTGTGTTAATATTTACCAAACTCTGCTAAAACAACAATCCTGAAGAAGAGCTTGTAAAAATTTAATATCTATGTATACGCTAGATTGTGTGATATCGATGTCGGATACACGTCGTTGAATTCACTTTTATTAATATAGATGTATTTGTGAATAGTAGGAGTGACGCGACAAGGCGCCCGCCAGAGGCGAAGTCAGGAAAGTGTCACGGATGCGCCTCGTTTTATGATAGATATCCGACGAACTGATAAAAATTCTGCAAATGCACAGATTGCTTTGTTTCCCCAGAAACATTGAGTAATATCGCGTTAACAGGGCGAAATAGGATACGTCTTCGCAGCGACCGAAGAGACCTCACGGACATTGGTAGTTTTCTTCACCCCAGTTCATTCGAGAAGGTATTGAATGCGCGCGAAGACACGAAGTAAGAACATTTAAACTGATTTTATGTAAAGAAGGTTCAGAATATAATTGGTAGTTAACATAAACAAGATCATTAAACCATGTTAATGATTTTCAGTAGAAATAAATATTATAATTGTTGTTTGAAAGAAGGTTGATAATTTATTTTTAGTTGCAATCAATCAAAGAATTTTTGAGCTAACAAAATTTCCAGAAATCGCTGGTCCATACGGACGGCCCGTCCACAAACTATCAGGTAAGCTATAGATTGTCATATGTCGTTCCCCCTAAATAATAAAAGTATTTCAAAGCATGTTATTAAAATTATTAATTCAGAAATATAGACATGTGAAGAACTGGGCAAATTTAAGTTATATAGAAAACGAATATAAATACTTGTATTAGTATTGACATCAAGCAATTGCGAGCATACAGGCAGATTTAATTATAAATAACAACCAAAGAACAGCAGGTTCATTTTATTATATTCTCCTCAAATAACGTATCGCATTGTTCTCTTCAACAAGTAGGTTGTTTGGGAAAGCAAATGTGATAAATCCTTTCGGAGGAGAAACAGAAACATTATCAGGCAGTGTGATTGTTCATCCAAGACAATGCCAATTTAATTAAAGGAACGCGACCAGATTGGTATTCTTGTGTAGTAAGAGAATACCTACGTATATGTCTCAATAATAAGTGTGTGTAGTTGAAATACGTGTAAACGCCGTGCAGTTGAAGATGCGAGTGGGGATAGAGAGAACATATTAATTCAGTATAATCAAATGTGTAACTCTGCCTGCGGTGGGCACTGGGTTGATCGAGTAGCCCAACAGCTGCCGTTGCCAGTCTCAAGGTCGGAGAAAGAAGGAGCCAATTTGTTGGCCAATAGATCAACAAGTTATTCCTGTAAAAAAATAATTGTTCAGAAACCAGAATATTCGCCTCGAACACATATCGGAAACGACTCTGACAAAGAAACACGAAACTCTCTATTGGTACATGGAGTGTGAGACCTTTAAACAAACCGGGAGATCGAATAATATTTTTAGAAGAACTTAAAAAATACAAAATAACAATCACAGCAATTCAGGAGACAAAATAGCATGGAAAATTTATTCAATATACAAACCATCACAATATTTTCCATAGTGGGAAGGGAGGAGGAAATAAAGTGTTGAGAGGCGTTTGTGGTGGACAATAAAAGTAAATCAGTAGTTACTGATTTTGAGGCCATCGACGAGAGAATATGCACAAGGCTTTATACCAAATTCTTCAATATTACGATAATAAATGTCTACTGTCCAACAGAGGAATAAGACATATGATATTTCACATTACAACAACCAAGTATAGATAGAAAAGTCTTCTTCAATTTAAGTCATTGTACCGTAAGAATTAATATCTGTAGATAGGAGTAATAATTAATTAATTGTTCATAAAATGTTTCAGATTACATCGAACATCAGTTAAACAATTTTTACTCTTGTTCCGAGTTCTGATCGTTAGTTGTGGAGTTTTGATTGCTCGAATGCAACTAATATAGTGATATTATATTTTTTCTTGATGAATTTTATTATTTGTATATTTAATTTAATGTACATTTTTCTTGAAATTAACGACTATGTGTGGTATAGTAATGGAACAAAATACCCAAACTACATTGCTCCTGCGCTTTTATGTTGCATTTTTAGAATAATAATTTTATATAAATTGAAGGGAGAGTAATATATGAAGATTTAATAAATCAAATTCGGTGGAAACTTTAGTACCATTATTTTCTCTTCCAAAATTTCACTACTCGATAGATTGAATATAAAATTTGTTTACAGAAACTCTACAGCGTTTGCGGGCAATCGAATAAATCTCAGACATCTAATTAATTTAAGTATCGGAATGCAGTGATTTTTACTCTCCGCATGCGAAAATAAATCTACCGAAATATGCCGTTTCACTCCGTCATTCTGGCACATTTATCGGCTGGCGCCCGCTCACTCGCTCCCACTTTTCAGAATGAAAGCGCCCGTGGCGTGCCACCGCACTGATCTGCCAGAATTACGACTGGGAATCAAACAGGTTTGAAGCGCCGAACACAAGCGTAAAAATCCCGTGAAGCCGTTCATTGCTCCACCATCCATCCACCCCTCTTCGTGCACTTTTGTCCCCACTCCTGCCCGCCCCCTTCCCCCTCCCCTCCCAATCCTCCCCATTCCCCTCTGCCTGTCCTCATCCCAGCTTCCCCTGCAATAGCCAAAACCCAGGTCCCGGCCCCTCTCCGCCCCCACCTCGCAAATCCCAGCATCCAACATCTCCCTGACCTTCTCAACAGTCTACACCCGCCATCACCACGCACCAACCCTATCTGCCCCTGCATCCGCAACAGCTTCGCACCTCTTCGCCTTTCCCTCACGTCCTGTACTCACCCACCGAACCCCTACTCCTACACTGCCCGTCCCCACAGTTACCACCCCCAGTAACCCTGCACATAACATTGTCCCTCAACCGTTTCCTCCCTTCACCGGCTGCATTCGCTATACACCCCTGCTTTAGCCATGGCTCCGGTCCCACCTCATATATCCCTGCAACTAACGTTCTCTCGGGCCTCTCAGCTTCTATCCTTCACTGCCGACATCCGCCCGCACTACCCATCTCCCTACACTCACAACAGCATCGCTGTCCTCCGCCTTCATCTCACGCCCTGAACTTTCCCACCGATCCCCCACCCTGTAGTCGACGGCTACCGCCCCCAACACCCGTGCGTCTACAATCGACCCTCACCCATTTCCTCCCATCACACCGCCTGCAACAGCCAACATCCCTCCGACTCGTTTTAGCCCCATCACCACCTTCACCCGCCTCCGCCACGCTCATTACATAAGCTCCCACCCTACTCTCTTCGTTCTCTCGATCCCCTGCACTCCCCCTACACACGCCCTTAAGTATTGTCTCCTTGCAAACCGATTCCTGCCCTTTCCCGTCATTGACACTACCACCCATTCCACAGCGCTTCGCTCTTGTATAGCGTGATGGAAATTGCGACGTGAAAATTTTATCGTCCTAACAGCAACGTGGAATACCCCCGAATAATAAGCGACCGCCGCGTTGGCGTATTGAACTAAATAGAACGTTGGAAGCAGACCAAATACAAATAAACAAAATACTCTACATGCATGTGGGTTTTAGGAAACAAAAGTTAGAGTGAATAAATTATGAATATATAGTGGTGCTAGATAGTAGCACAAACTTTTTCGAACTAGTTGGTCTCCTATTCGCTTGAGACTTGACTAGCCTTTCAATTTTCCCATACCGACTACTCAGTTCCTATCAATCGGCGCTTACAAGACCTACCAATGCCTTCCGCGGTGCATACCACACCTCTCCCCTGAGAACATTCCAAGTGAAGAGAACTTTTGCACTTCCCATGTATCGCGCAGGGCTACATCAGTCCTATGCTTTTACGTATTAATCCATGGCATATGTTGCCCCTACCTCGGGACTGTACCACTGATCCGTCAGTGAGATTCACTTTCTCATATTTCACACATGGATTGTACAGCCATATCACACAAAAATTGACATAGGTTGCTCAGGACATTAACCGATGTCACTGCAGTGCCTCTGACGGGGAGGTCCTAGGGTTCGAGTTCCGACGGTGGCATGATGTTTGACCCTGCCTACATAGCTAATTCGAATTTAGCCGCTGTTAGAAGGAGCATTCTAGCGGCCAGCTGTTCTGACCGGAAGTTTCCCGTGATTTCTCCGATCAACAGTAGGCGAATACGGGAACAGTACCCTAACAAGCGGGCCACGGACAACGTACAATCTTTCTTCCATTTTTTGTCCAATCCTCACCCCTTACATACATACACAAATTCACATGCACCACACTACTACGCATGTCGGGAGCTTAGACGTTGCCTCGACTGGGGCAGTGCCCCGTTGGTGGGAGATATTTGGTTGGGAAAATCCAGCAAGTGGACGTGTAGGTCGGCGCCAGGTTTCAAAATCCAGTGGAGGAAGATTACAGCCACCTCACATAAACCGGGAGCGGTAGCTCAGTGCATCAACTGATGTCACTGCAGCGCCTCTGACCGAGAGGTCCTAGGTTGGAGTCCTGACGGCGGCAGGATTTTCGACACTAGCTTTTCAGCTAGGTCGAATGCAGTCACTGTCTGGAGGAGAATCCTAGCGGCCGGCTGCTCTGATCGATAATTTTACGTGGTTTCTCCGATCAACACCAGGCGAATGCCGGAGTAGTATACCAAACGGGCCACGGACCACGCGCGATCTGTCCTTCCTCTTCCTTGTCCTATCGTCTTCCCCTCACACACACACACACTTACACTAACATGCACTACACTATCACATATTCCTGAAGGCCGGTCGGGAGCTTAGAGCTTGTTCCGGCTAGTGCGGTGCCCTGCTGGTGGGAGAGTCCTGGTTAGGGGGAGACTCCACTAGCCGACGGTAGGTCGGCGCCGGATCTCGCTATCCAGCGGGGGAAGATCACCGCCATCTCCCGAGAAAAAACACTAACGGGACTAATGACCAAAGCAGTTGACACGCCCGGAAACACGAAAAAATCAATCAATCAATCAACTCACGTGATAAAATACGTACTACACTTACGGGACTAATGACCATAACAGTCGAGGCACCCGGAAACACTAATCAATCAATCAATCACATAAAAATAACTTTCCAAAAGATTAAGGAGATTAGTTCTGAGAAGTAATACCCTACAAACTCGCAACGCCCAACACGCACGAACACAGCTTAAAACGTTCATGCGTTATGGGGTTTCCAACAGCTTTAGTGTCGTTGCGGGAAGTAGGCGGCGAGATCGTCGCTCTCAGGCCAGCGCTTGGTCCGACTCGGTTAATGGCATGAGAAGGCTGCTGCGTATGGCGCCTTTTTGCCTGAGTAGTCGCGATTCCACTCGTCCGTAGCGGTTCATTGAAGTTTACTCTAGGCGCGCACGAAAGTGTCATCGGCAGAAGAAATTCAGTTTATTTCGCGGTCTTGGCAACTAACGTTTGGCCGTGAAACGACTTAATTGACCTAAAGGCTGATTCCTAAACACGTCACTTTCTCTTGACTCGTCACTTTCTCTTGACTTGACACTTCCTCTTGACTCGTCACTTTCTCTTGACTCGTTCCTTTCTCTTGACTCGTTACTTTCCCTTGACTTGTCACTTTCCCTTGTCTTGTCACTTTCTCTTTACTCGTCACTTTCTTTTGACTCGGCACTTTCATTTACATTACTACCTGATTAAAACCTGGACGGGCTGTACCAACAAAATACTTCCTATCATGAGAAATAGTCTGCGGCGGTGGGCGCGCCAGCAATAACATACGATAGACCACATGGTGGCTCGCTGGCTGGCGTAATTCAAAGTTCTTGCGGCGCAGGTACCAGAGCAGCGTGGCCGGAGCGAGAGCTCCAGAATAAGGGACCGCGTGTTGAAGAAGCCAAAATGAAGTAAGTGATCCTCTTTGTATAAGTTTCCTTCCAGTCCACTTTTATCTCACGCCTCGCAGGGCTTTCCATTACCGATTCGTAAATTTCGAATGGGCGAGTTTTGTGTGGGGGAAATGCCCAACGTCGGAGGGGGGGATCTGCTGAGGACCGAACAAGTCGAAAAGTGACTTAATAAACGAATGAAGGAAAACAGGAAAAATTATAAATAAAAATGTACTATGTAAATATTGCGATCTTAGTCATTAAATTGATAATTTTAATCTGATCTGTATTATATTTTGAAACTGCTCCTTCCACAATATTCAAGAACGTTTATTTGTGAAATAATTCTGTAAAAACATTACATCTTTCATTGCACAAGAAAAGTTTATTATTTTAGTGTCTTGAGATTACGATTTTTTCATGATACGTTTGAATTCATACTGATTGCCGTGAACAAAACAGGTCACACATATGTACTCGGAGTTAGAATAACGTATGAAAATTAGCTACACGATTTTTCCTTTTGATATTATTTTTTTAGTTTATTGTACATTCCAATGATCACGTATTGAAAGAAGAAGTGTGTAAAACAGGAACATAAATTTTCATGTTCTACCATAAATTCAGATGAATAAAAAATTTACATACCACGCAAGCGAGGTAAATGTCGGTGACAACTCAGTAAAAATGTCAAAGATTCAAGCTTCAGACCGTCAAACAAAAGTTATGATCCCGTTTTTTATACACTTGGTTTTACGCAAAAGTTTCCGGAAAAGAGTAAATGCTGTATTACTCTGGAGTTTGTAGCCGTGTTGATGACCACTTTCGACTCTTCAGAAATCCTTTGAAAAAAATGGAGTAGAGAAAATAAAGAAGCAATGTGGAAGCAATGTGGAATCCAAGTAATGTTATGTATTGACATGTCAATCTTCAACTTTAAGTTTTCTGCACACCCACTGTCATTGTTGATACGTCCTATAATTGACAATGTTTGTATTAAATGTATAATGCTTTCTATGTAAAAGTTGTTCTCTTTTAAACGATTTGATAAGGTTTTTCAAAGGTTTATCTTGAAACTTTCCTTTTGAACACAGAATCGAACTTTCTTGACAAGTTGATAAATGGGTTATTTGTTCGAGTCCCGACGGTGGCAGGTTTTTCGACACTAGCTTTTCAGCTAGGTCGAATTCAGTCGCTGCCTGAAGCGACTGAATTTCCGTGGTTTCTCCGATCAAAACCAGGCGAATGGCGGAGCAGTACCCGAACAAACGGGCCACAGATCGCGCGCGATCTTCCTTGTCCTATCCTCACCCCTTACACACACACTTACACTAACATGCACTACACTACCACACATGCCGGAAAACCGGTTGAGAGCTTAGAGCTTGTCCCGGCTTGGGCGGTGCCCCGGCCGGTGGGAGTTACCTGGTTGGGGAAAACCCCTCTAGCCCACTGTAGGTCGACGCCGTCCAGTGGAGGAAGATTCGCTACCTGCCGATAAATAAAATGTACTACACTTCTGGAACTAATGACCTCAGTAGTTGACGTGCCCGGAATGAATATCAATCAATCAATTATTACGAATCTGATCCCAGTATTGTGAAGTTTCATTTTAGAGAGTCAAAATAAATAATGTACATTCAGAGCTAAGGGATATCGAAAAATGTCTTAATTGGTGATAATAGTGTGAAATGGGTCCAAAGCACAACTGTGCCGTGTGGAAAGGTGTTCCCCTAGAACTGTCGAACTCCGAACCTCGCAATGAAACGCAACTCGCATTGTGTCCCTCACGGGACCGGCTGCGACCGCCTATCCCCGACCACATACCGTCCCCCACATCGTAACGATAATATCGTTTTATCGCACGCCGTACGAAAGCGCCATTGATAACGTAATAGTGCAATGAATATAATCGGATTTATAGCGAAATTACGACACAAATTTCCTGTTTTGTGTTAATTTTAGTGATGGATTACAATCGCGATATGAATGATTTAATTGCTAGCGAATACACGAACCATTAATACAATAAGTGGCGCCGCACTGGGTAGCAGGCTGGGTTGTGGGGGTGGCGTGTGGCGGCGGGGCCGAGCCAAACGAACTGCTGGCAACTTCATCTGAAAAATGAGATTTGTCTCTTTTTTGTGCGTTGTGTTTGCGTTTTGCGCGTGCCCGTTCGAGTTAGGCTTCAATTGGCGCGTTGTATACGTCGCTGCCGGTACGTGGCGTTGCGTGCTCCATGCGCGATTTACGAGAGAGAAAGAGAGAGAGAGGTGTTCTTTTGTTGTTTAGGAAATCATTGTTTGCGATATCAGTTGTGATTGTTTCATATCACCTGTCAGATTTACGTTGCGGCGCGTTTTTCGATTTGTTCTCTTATTTATCTGCACAGTGGCTTGGATCTTTCGTTTGCTATGCGTATTCAGGCAGCAACGGTGCGTGCCTAGAATTTCTATTATGCACTCCTGCAAGCGTATTCGCGTACGTTCTTTACACCGCATTCGATGGAAATGTAAAATTTCACGAGCACTCTATTAATGTCCCATGAATTCTGTTATACTCCCACAAAAACCGTCGTACCTCCTACTGTAAAATGAGGCTGTTGTAATAAATCTCTCAACTTCCTGTCTTATCCGTTTGGAACTGCAGCGTGTATTACCATTGTTACGAGCATGTCGTTCGAATTATCAGGTGTGCCAACCCAATATTCATACCCCTCTAATCGGTAATCTCCGGCTACTAAATTGCCACTACGTTTAGAAAGCCCTTCAGCCTCTGGTGGGAACTGCACACTGTTCGTTACGTGCCCTTCACAACTAGGAAGCACGTGGACACTAATAAAGCCCTTGTAATGCCCTAGATTTATGTTACTAAGATTTATTCCACGTAAGATGTGACCCAGAGAGCTTGGCAATACCAACCTCCCGTAAACCACCCGCCATACATACTACATTGACTTAGGGACTTTTGATTACCCTTTAGGTTGGAGAAAGTAGGTGCCAACCCCAACGTAAATTCCCGACGTAATGGAAATATAGCTGCCAGGGACTTTTTCTTGGCCGGAGAATGGCATGCATGCGAGCGAAATGAATTTGTGCCAACTTCAACGGTTTCAACCAGCAAAGCGTTGTGTGGAGATTGTGAGCTTATGCGAGTGAGCCGCATCCCGCACTTGCGTGCTGAAAAAGCAATTTTTTTTGCGTTTCCAGTGCGCGAATTGTTTCCCAAGGGAAATCTTATTGTGTGCTGTGCTTGACATTTTTAGAAATGTCAGGTAATTCTAGAAATAACTCACCAGTGAAGCAGAAGGGGAAGTGGATTTTATCGAGTGGTGAAAGGCAGGTCCTTCTTAATGTTTATAAATACAAGAGCGAGAAAAATTCTCGTAAAGAAGTGAAACTTCCTGAGAGCAGTGTCATTGCAAAGGTAGCTGTAATTGTGGGGGTAAGCCATCAATGTCACAATAATTATTGACTTTTTATTGCATGCCTCAAGAACGTCTTCACAATGAACATGTGTGTGTGAATCATAATTATTTTATTGAAATATATTCATATATTACAGAGACCTTATACAACTCTGGCAAGCGTTATTAGGGATTATAAGGCAGGAAAATGTATTCAAACTCCAAGCAAAAAGAGGAAGCGTTCACGACCTGTGAGAGATTCAGCTGATGGATTTGCAAGAGAAGCTATTAGCAGATATATTTACCAGGAAGCTGATAATGGTAAGATATTTTATATTTAGAGGAATGATGAAGTATGTGGCTCACTTTTTGAAGACTTTCTAAAGACCTATTCATTTGCAACAGGCAGGAGACTCTCACTTACAGATGTTTGGCAGTACGTGAAGGAAAATTATGATATTTTTTTATTTAGAGGGTCACGCACAACATTGTTCAGAATTATTAAGGAAATGGGTTTAGCATGGAGGAAAGGAGACCCAAATATTCGTATTTGTGAGTCAAATGAAATAATTGTAAAGAGGTTATATTTTGTGGCAGACTATATGAAAAATAAGAGAAGTCAAAACCCAAAAACTGTAGTGTACCTTGATGAGACATGGATCTATATGAATGGTAAAATAGCCCTTTGAAAATGTATATTACTGAAAATATATATATTAAATGTATATTACTTATGAGTAAAAATTACAAGAAAAAAACATAATTTTCATTAGGTTCAACTACTTATTCATGGCAACTACCAGGCACCAGTAAAGGAGTAATTAGAAGACCACCGGAGGGAAGGAGGCTAGTTGTGGTTCATGCAGGAACGAGAGAAGGTTTTGTACCAGGTACAAATGTTTTCAGTTTTAATGGCAATAATTATGTACAAACTGAGGCATGTGTACGAAGCATGACATTTTGTAGGTGCTGGTCTGATATTTGCTACTGACCTAAAAAGGGGGCAAGATTATCATGGAGCAATGAACAGTTCTACTTTTGAATCCTGGGTTAAGAAACAACTGATTCCTGGCATTCGCAATTTAAGACCTTGCATCATTGTCATGGATAATGCTTCATACCATTCAAGGCAGGTAGAGAGGCATCCAACAACAAAGTGGCGAAAGGATCAACTGATCGTAAGTATCAGAAATGAAATGAAAGTATTGTGCTTAATGAAATAAGTAATTTAACCAAAGAAAATAATTTTTAGGAATGGCTGAACCAGCGAGGAGTACGAGTGCCAGAAGTTGCAAATAAAATCTCACTTGCTGCCCTGGCGAGCCAACATTGTGAAAGGATAAAAAGGTACCACGAGATACATATCAGTGCATTAAAGAATACATTTCATTAATATTTTGCATCATATTATCTTGTTCTGTTGCATCATTGTAATAAAATATTAAAATATGTACTTTAAATATGTACAAATATATACATCTACACTTGTGATAAATAAATGATATATAAATCTAATAAATAACTGACCTCAGCAATGTATTGGTAAAGGTATGTAGTTGATGACATGCTCGCTGCAGAAGGGCACACAGTTTTGAGGCTGCCACCATATCATTGCAAATTCAATCCTATTGAACATGTGTGGGGCATTTCAAAAGGGTACTACAACAAAACTGTATGTGAAAGGCCAGGGCAAGGAATGGAGAGAACTAAAGCTGTGTGGAATGAGGCACTAAATCAGGTAAAGTTTTCAATACACCATTATAGAAAAATAGTAAATATATGACAACAGTTATGATTATAATTTTTTTCAAAATTAGTGAAACAATAAAGTAGAAAATTATGGTATGGCATTAACAGGTCACAACCAGAAATTTGGAAGAATTCAGTGGAACATACAGAAAAAATTATTGAAGAGTATTATGAAAGAGAGGCAGTGGAAGAAGATTATGAAGAAATAGTTGTAAATTTGAGCAGTGCTAGTGGAACTGACACAGCTGAAGAAGGCACAGGAGAGGAAGGAGACACAATTCCATTTGAGCCAATCCCAGGAACATCTTCAATGTGAAATAATTAAAACAAAATTAGAGATTCCACAACTTCATCTCAAGAAACATCTGACATATTAATGCAACCACCCACAGTTGTTAGAGAACATGTTGGGACCTCCTGTGCAACAGAACAGGTAAGAACTGGAAAATACTCCATTGAGAGTTGAAGAGAATTTCATTTCATTAACACATTCTCCCAATTTTCAGTCAATTGTTCCTGCCCGTGCTTCAGTTGTGTGTTGGGATCGAGTAGGGTTGCAAATGTGAAAACAGTGAGTAAGCATTAAAGCGTTCGGAATAAAAGTGATTTTCTTGTAAAATATGTTACCGAATATTTCAGATGTGCCTCAAATTATAAAACTCCTGCCCCAGTAAAGCAACCACTAAGTCAAGATTAAGAAAAAATTTGGTTACACTGTGCCCAGGAAAAGGTATAGCTACACAGTACAAGATTATGGAATTATGGTTATTGCAAGTTGTTACATTAATATTATTACATTACAGTCAATTGTTCCTGCCAGTGCTTCAGTTTTGTGTTTGGATCGAGTAGGGTTGCAAAAGTGAAAACTGTGAGTAAGCATTAAAGCGTTTGGAATAAAAGTGATTTTCTTGTAAAATATGTTACCGAATATTTCAGATGTGCCTCAAATTATAAAACTCCTGCCCCAGTAAAGCAACCACTAAGTCAAGATTAAGAAAAAATTTGGTTACACTGTGCCCAGGAAAAGGTATAGCTACACAGTACAAGATTATGGAATTATGGTTATTGCAAGTTGTTACATTAATATTATTACATTACAGTCAATTGTTCCTGCCAGTGCTTGAGTTATTTGGTTTGGTTCGAGAACGGTTGCAATGTGAAATTAGTGAGTATTCCCAAATAGTGTAGAGTAATTGTCAAACACTAGTGACAAATGAAATTCAATCTTACAGATGTGCCATGTAATTATAAATCTGCTGCCTCCTGAAAGCAACCACAAAAGTCTAGTTTGTGTACAAGTTTTTGTCACACTGTGCTACGGAAAAGGTATTGCTTGAATTTACTTGATTATGGGTTTGTGATAATTGCAGGTTGTAATTTAATATTTTATATTACAGTCAATTGTTCCTGCCAGTGCTTCAGTCAGTCTGTTTGGTTTGAGAACAGTTGCAATGAGAAAGAAGTGAGTGTGCATTAATAGTTTTAATGAGTTTGAGATCCTGAGTGAACTCCTGCTTTCTCAATTCAACCAAAGACGCTAGTTAAGAGCACCATTTCATTAACATTAATTAACCCCAATGAATTAACAGTTAATCAATTTTCTTTACATTATCCCTGTAATACAATTAATCATTACTGCCAATGCCTCTGAGTTTGTGTTCTGTTTAAGTAGGGATGCTAAGTGATATAAATGAATGCACTTCAAATATTTGACATGTGTGTGAAACATACATTACATTAATAAATGTTTCACATATGCAATAATGGAGTTCAGAACATACATCATTTTATTTAGATGTTTTGTTGAAATGGTAATCAGTTGTAAAGTGAAATTAGTAAGTACTTATTTCATGATATTATTGGCATGATATAGAGTAAAATGTAATGTTTACTACTGATGCGCTATATTACTTTTTGGATATTAACATATCATTTTAAGTTATTTTTCAATGAATTTCTATTTATGTTTGTAAATTTTATTGGTTTTGTAGGTAAATCTTTTTGGTTACATATTATATTGAATACTGTAATGTGAAGTATAAATTCTTGGGCCATCTTATCTTCCGGACAATTTCATATGTTGCTGGAGTTTGAAGTAATATATAAGTTAAGTTGCAATTTTTTTTATTTAAATGTGATATTCTCCTTTTTTAATTTTTTTGTTTTTCATTGCAAGAACATAATTTCCTAGGAATAATTTTTGATCTTATAACAATAACATGTCTGTTTATTGAATTTATCATGTTTGGACAATAGATACTGCATTGATTGTTCTATGTTGCAGGGTTGCTGTGTTTACCAGATTTTTCATTTTCTAAATATGGAATGTTTTATGTATATTATTTTACGTAATGTAAATGTCTCCATTATTTTGACTTGTGTTTCTGTATGCATGCTAGAAATCGGCCCTCAGTCGTCATCCTGATCGGGAGGATGGGTATGCTATCAATATATGTAAAATTTTTAAGTAGTTTATTAATTTGTAAAGTCAGCCAAATTTCTTAACGTTGATTTTTAATGATAATATTTTTACAATCCAATTGAGGATTAATTCACTTTTTTATTCAATTTTTTTATATATATGGTAGCATACTTACTCCTTTGTTTTCCCTGGTTTTCCCCGATCGCTTAAGGTAAATGCCGGGATGTTTTGTAATGTTTGTAAGCCCAGGGGCATTAGGCTTTAAAATTATTGTAAAAATTCAATAATATTTGTGAAAATAAATTGCTGTGGACCATCGGTGTTCAAGAAA